>CM072708.1:8298115-8315615 GCA_036884735.1 Huso huso | reverse complement strand
TCATTCTATATAGAGGGGGTGCAATTCAATATGTTAACAAGGGAACATTATTCAGCAGCTTTCATTGGACTCTATGAAGCTGAGGGAGTTCATTCTATATAGAGGGGTGCAATTCAATATGTTAACAAGGGAACATTATTCAGCAGCTTTCATTGGACTCTATGAAGCTGAGTGAGTTCATTCTATATAGAGGGTGTGCAATTCAATATGTTAACAAGGGAACATTATTCAGCAGCTTTCATTGGACTCTATGAAGCTGAGGGAGTTCATTCTATATAGAGGGGTGCAATTCAATATGTTAACAAGGGAACATTATTCAGCAGCTTTCATTGGACTCTATGAAGCTGAGGGAGTTCATTCTATATAGTGGGGTGCAATTCAATATGTTAACAAGGGAACATTATTCAGCAGCTTTCATTGACTTAATAAAGTTCATTCTATAAGAGGGTGCAATTCAATATGTTAACAAAACATTATTCAGCAGCTTTCATTGGACTCAGTGATCTGAGGGAGTTCATTCTATATAAGAGGTGAGAATTCAATATGTTAACAATGGTCATTATTAAAGGGAAGGGCTTTCATTGGTTAATAAAGCTAATAAGAGGTGAGAGAATGGATTTTAAAGATGGTCAGCGCTCCTTTAAAGGGAGGGGCCGGTGATCATGTTAATAAAGCTAATAAGAGGTGAGAGAATGGATTTTAAAGATGGTCAGCGCTCCTTTAAAGGGAGGGGCCGGTGATCATGTTAATAAAGCTAAGAAGAGGTGAGAGAATGGATTTTAAAGAAGTCTTGGTTAGCTCCAGTTTGATGAATGAATAATGGCTCATGTCTGCAGCTTGTTCAAGTTTGACTCACTGTGTCGTGTTTAGGCTGCGATGAGGGCACTGCTTAAACAGGTGGTGGGTGGGGGAGATGAAGACACTGCCAAAGCAATGACATGGGAGTAATGCTGTAATAATGTAATGTATGTGTTTAAATTGTGCCATGAATTGCTTTTTTTATTTTCCTTGTTTCGTTCTTTCTTTCTTTGGGCAGCGATGATTTGCAGTGAAAGGAATGTAAGGGGCGTGGCCCGGTTAGGATGGGCGTGTTTTATACAGTCGAAGGCGGGGCTATGCAAATCGGCGCCCTGCTGTCTGCCGTGGGTGTGGCGTTTGGAATGCGGAGGCGGAGCTACAAGAAAAGTCCAGCTTTAATGGTTAAAAATGGACTTCCTTAAGAAATGTTTTCAAGTATAAAATATTATTATTTCTTATTAATCCTGTTTTGAAGGTTTCAGTGAGTTCTGATTGGTAGAATAAGGTATTTTGGTTATTCACTTGTTATAACAGCACAGTGGATAAACTGCTACTTCCTGTTGCGGCTGTAGGTCACACTGTCTGATTGCTGCTCGGCCATCAGAGTCAGTTTGACCTACAACACAACAGGAAGTGGTTAATTACCAAACAACAGCCACCACGTTTCATCTCTACTCTCATATTCCAAATGTATAAAATACAAGCAAATAACCAAAAGATATTCAACAGAGGAAAAGGGAGGGGCCAGTGATCATGTTAATAAAGCTAATAAGAGGTGAGAGAATGGATTTTAAAGATGGTCAGCGCTCCTTTAAAGGGAGGGGCCAGTGATCATGTTAATAAAGCTAATAAGAGGTGAGAGAATGGATTTTAAAGATGGTCAGTGCTCCTTTAAAGGGAGGGGCCGGTGATCCTGTTAATAAAGCTAATAAGAGGGAGAGAATGGATTTTAAAGATGGTCAGCGCTCCTTTAAAGGGAGGGCCGGTGATCATGTTAATAAAGCTAATAAGAGGTGAGAGAATGGATTTTAAAGATGGTCAGTGCTCCTTTAAAGGGGGGATCATGTTAATAAAGCTAATAAGAGGTGAGAGAATGGTTTTAAAGATGGTTACGCTCCTTTAAAAGCTGAATAATAAAGCTAAAGAGGTGAGAGAATGGATTTTAAAGATGGTCAGTGCTCCTTTAAAGGGGAGGGGTCGGTGATCATGTTAATAAAGCTAATAAGAGGTGAGAGAATGGATTTTAAAGATGGTCAGTGCTCCTTTAAAGGGAGGGGCGGTGATCATGTTAATAAAGCTAATAAGAGGTGAGAGAATGGATTTTAAAGATGGTCAGCGCACCTTTAAAGGGAGGGCCCGGTGATCATGTTAATAAAGCTAATAAGAGGTGAGAGAATGGATTTTAAAGATGGTCTTTAAAGGGAGGGCCCGTGATCCTTTAAAGGGAGGGAGAGAATCATTTTAAGCGGCTCCTTTAAAAGGCCGGTGATCATGTTAATAAAGCTAATAAGAGGCGAGAGAATGGATTTTAAAGATGGTCAGCGCTCCTTTAAAGGGAGGGCCCGGTGATCATGTTAATAAAGCTAATAAGAGGTGAGAGAATGGATTTTAAAGATGGTCAGCGCTCCTTTAAAGGGAGGGGCCAGTGATCATGTTAATAAAGCTAATAAGAGGTGAGAGAATGGATTTTAAAGATGGTCAGCGCTCCTTTAAAGGGAGGGGCCGGTGATCATGTTAATAAAGCTAATAAGAGGTGAGAGAATGGATCAGCAATCACATTGATTGACTGTTGTATTTGTCCAACATCAGCAGCAGTGTCAGATAACTGTTGGAATAAAGGGGAGTGACCTAGTGGGTGTGGCTTGCAGGCACAGGGGGCGTGTCTTGTGGAATGTGGGTGTGTCCGGTGTGTGTGGGAGGGGCTGGCTCTGTATAAAAGCTCTGTGCTTTATCTTCCTCAGTCTATGATCAGCTGTCCTTAGGCTGTCTGTCTGTCTGTCTTGTCTGTCCGTTCACCAGTCTGTCTGTCGTTCACGATGTTGGGACGCGCTCTACTTCAGACCACTGTGGTCCTCTGGTTGGTCGGACGCTCTTTTCAAGGAGGTGAGTTATTTTGTTTTTTTTTTATATTTAGTTTTATATTTATCTTGGAGATTATGTGAATTCTATGTAGAGTGTGCGTTTTCAATGCGAGTTTGACTTGGCAGTTGAGTTCTAGAAATTTAGTTAGAGTTTCATGTAGAAAAAGCACAGAGAGGTGTGGTAAAGCATAGGGAAGCATTGTAAAGCACAGAGAGGTCTGGTAAAGCATAGGGACGCATTGTAAAGCACAGAGAGGTGTGGTAAAGCATAGGGAAGCATTGTAAAGCACAGAGAGGTCTGGTAAAGCATAGGGAAGCATTGTAAAGCACAGAGAGGTCTGGTAAAGCATAGGGAAGCATTGTAAAGCACAGAGAGGTCTGGTAAAGCATAGGGAAGCATTGTAAAGCACAGAGAGGTCTGGTAAAGCACAGACAAGTATTGTAAAGCACAGAGAGGTCTGGTAAAGCATAGGGAAGCATTGTAAAGCACAGAGAGGTCTGGTAAAAGCATAGGAAGCATTGTAAAGCACAGAGAGGTCTGGTAAAGCATAGGGAAGCATTGTAAAGCACAGAGAGGTCTGGTAAAGCATAGGGAAGCATTGTAAAGCACAGAGAGGTGTGGTAAAGCATAGGGAAGCATTGTAAAGCACAGAGAGGTATTAGATTTATTTTGAAAATCTTCTGTAAATATAAATGGGCAGCAGTGTGGAGTAGTGGTTAGGGCTCTGGACTCTTGACCGGAGGGTCGTAGGTTCAATCCCAGGTGGGGGGACACTGCTGCTGTACCCTTGAGCAAGGTACTTTACCTAGATTGCTCCAGTAAAAACCCAACTGTATAAATGGGGAATTGTATGTAAAAATAATGTGGTATCTTGTAGCAATTGTAAGTTGCCCTGGATAAGGGCATCTGCTAAGAAATAAATTATATATATATATATATATATATATATATATATATATATATATATATACAGTATATATATATAATTAATCTCCGTCAGGACAAAATGTGTTCAACCTGGTGTCACCCCCCTCCCTCACAGACGCACACGGGTGGGGTGGGGGGGGCGGATTTAAAAGGTTTTTACGTCGACACGCGAATTTTCACGCTAAGCTGCGGGGAAAAAAAAGGCTGACAGACCCTTCTTTTTTTCACAAGCTCGCTCTTTTCGTTTGACTGCGCGTTTCATGAGTGTGAGAGTCTGACAGCCGTCATCCCTTTTATTGACCTGAGCAGGCAGTGAAATAAAGGTGTGAAAAGCCATACGTTTTAGTTTTTTTTTTGTTATTTCTATAGAATTTCATAAAATACATCTGTTCAGTGTCCTAACTAAACTGATAGAAGTATTAATAATACTTCAAGGGAAGTAATGTTAAAACTTTGCAATGCATTAGTAAGACCTCATCTAGAATATTGTGTTCAGTTCTGGTCACCTCGTTACAAAAAGGATATTGCTGCTCTAGAAAGAGTGCAAAGAAGAGCGACCAGAATTATCCCGGGTTTAAAAGGCATGTCGTATGCAGACAGGCTAAAAGAATTGAATCTGTTCAGTCTTGAACAAAGAAGACTACGCGACGATCTGATTCAAGCATTCAAAATCCTAAAAGGTATTGACAGTGTCGACCCAGGGGACCTGAAAAAAGAAACCAGGACCAGGGGTCACAAATGGAGATTAGATAAAGGGGCATTCAGAACAGAAAATAGGAGGCACTTTTTTTACACAGAGAATTGTGAGGGTCTGGAACCAACTCCCCAGTAATGTTGTTGAAGCTGACACCCTGGGATCCTTCAAGAAGCTGCTTGATGAGATTCTGGGATCAATAAGCTACTAACAACCAAACGAGCAAAGATGGGCTGAATGGGGCCTCCCTCATTTGGAAACTTTCTTATGTTCTTAAGTAGCCCCCCCTTTCCTTGTCTCTTTGGTATAAGACTTCTGTCCTATCTGAGGCAGTAAACTGACAATTAATACACTTGATCGCCATTGACTGGCACTTGATTGCAAAGGTGAGAGAAGGACAGGTTTTCTTTTTTTGAAAAACACTAATGAATGGATTTATTTAACACTGCAATTAGGAGTATCAGCACAACCCTAATAATAATAATAATAATAATAATAATAATAATAATAATAATAATAATAATATTTTTTTCTTTTTTTCCCAGGAGTGAAGCCTCAGGGAAATGGAGCTCTGGGTCGCATGTTCATGCCATCAGCGATGAGAGGTGAGTTTAAAATATGAAGCTCCTGCTCCTTTCAGTAACTCTGACTTTTTCAAAAGGAGAAAAAAAAAACGCCTGTTTTTACTTTACAAAACTGAATCCCTAAAAAAAACACCCACATCCGATCGAAAATAAAAATAAGACAACCTTACAAGCCCTTGAAATAAAGTTCAGGGGGTCTTTAAATACTAACTGGTTAAGAAATTTGACTGGAATTAGTCAAACGTTTGCCGTTGAATTTCGAAATGAGAAAGACGAGTGGAAACGACCATTTGACTGAGAAAATTAGTCCAAACGTTTGCCATTGAATTTACAATGAAGAGCGCTGAGAAAGACTTCTAGTTGAATTTACACTGAAGACTGAGAGACTTCTGAGAAAGACACTGAAGACACTGTGGAAACTTCTAGTTGTTTGCCATTGAATTTACACTGAAGACGCTAGTGGAAAAGACTTCTAGTGAGAAAACTTCTTGGAATTGAATTTACAATGAAGACGCTTGAGAAAGACTTCTAGTGGACATTTGCCATTGAATTTACACGCGCTTTCTAGTGGAAACGTTTGCCATTGAATTTACACTGAAGACGCTGAGAAAGACTAGTGGAAAGTGTCTGTATGTGTGTCTGTGTGTGTGTGTGTCAGTCTGTGTCTGTGTGTGTGTCAGTGTGTGTGTCTGTGTGTGTGTGTGTGTCTGTGTGTCTGTGTGTGTGTGTGTGTGTGTGTGTGTGTGTGTGTGTGTGTGTGTGTCAGTCTGTGTGTGTGTGTGTGTGTGTCTGTGTGTGTGTGTGTGTCAGTGTGTGTGTGTGTGTGTGTGTGTGTGTGTGTCTGTGTGTGTGTGTGTGTGTCAGTCTGTGTGTGTGTGTGTGTGTGTGTCAGTCTGTGTGTGTGTGTGTGTGTGTGTGTGTGTGTCTGTGTGTGTGTGTGTGTGTGTGTGTGTGTCAGTGTGTGTGTCAGTGTGTGTGTGTGTGTGTGTGTGTGTGTGTCAGTGTGTGTGTCTGTGTGTGTGTGTGTGTGTGTGTGTGTGTGTGTGTGTCTGTGTGTGTCTGTGTGTGTGTGTGTGTGTGTGTGTGTGTGTCTGTGTGTGTGTCTGTGTGTGTGTGTGTGTGTGTGTGTGTGTGTGTGTCTCAAGATGTCTCATCAGTCTCTCTTCCACAGGTAATGGTGGTGTAGGACTGGGACAGGGAGGGATGAAAGCTGGAGGTAGGACACATTCAAATTCATACAGTATTTCATTTTTAAAATAAAATATCCAGTCCACGCACACACGATGAGTTCCAGGCTCCCCTATAAGCACAGAGATGTGCAGAATAAGAGTGTGTCAGTGTGTGTGTGTGTGCAGTGTGTGTACAAGGGTATAGTTGTGTGTGGTGTGTGTGTCAGTGTGTGTGCAGTGTGTGTGTGTGTGTGTGTGTGTGTGCTGAGGACACTGTAATGGTGGTGTAGGAGAACACAATTATAAGCTGGAGGTAGGACACATTCAAATTCATACAGTATTTTATTTTAAAAAAATGTTTATCCTACAAGGTTATAATTACGAAGAAAAAAACAAAAAACAAAACAACATTTTTTTTTTTTTTTTTTTTTTCCCAGGAGCCGGCCTACCTCAAGGACTGCAGCCTGGGTATGGAGTTGGAGCCAAGCCTGCCAAGGCAGGAGGTAACTGGGGGAGGCATTCAAGCACAACTGGGGGTTCTAATCAAAATTTTGATAATTCTGGATGAACTAACTACCTGTAATACTGTTTTTTAGACAAATAAAGTAAATGGACTGAACACGATGATGCCAGCGGGACTCAACAGAAAAGAACGAACTAATTTAACTCCAATACATTGATAACGTTGAAATAAATAAATTAACAAAATTAATTCAAAAGTTGTGCACGCTGACGCGCTGGGGAGGCCAAATCAAGACTGATCCTCAGAGCCAGCATTGCATGATATAATAAAAATATAAGTTTATATAAAGTAGTGTTAATTAGAATTAATACAGATTCAAAGACAGAAGTAAAAATGATGTCACACTATATAGAACACCATTACATCATGCAAGAATAAATCATGGATTTGAATGGAAACAAGATAGATAGATAGATAGATAGATAGATAGATAGATAGATAGATAGATAGATAGATAGATAGATAGATGTATAATTTAGTTGTATTATAAGATAAACATTATTATTATTATTATTATTATTATTATTATTATTATTATTATTATTATTTTAAACCTTTACATTTTGATCTCCATTTTCAGGTCGTTACCCGGGTTATGGAGGGTTACCTCAGCAAGGTTTGGGTTAGTTTCAAATGTTTGTTTAATTATTGCAATGATCTCTTATTGTGCAGCTCTGGCCAAAAGTCTTTTTTTTTTTGCAGTATCATTTTGTAGTTTTATTTGATTATATGATGTTAAATAAAAAATATTTAAATTAAGTTCCTATAGTTTATCACTCTTCCTTAAATGCGCTTTACTTGCTCTTATCTGCCCTCTATTTTACTGCATTTAATCCTGTACTTTAGAGTACTGTAATCTGTCCAAGTGTTATTTAATCTGTAGTATTTTGTATTTAATCGTATCTTGATGTAACTATCACTGTCACTGTTATCTGCTGTATTATTGAATCGTATTTTGTCACACTTGTACTTGCTTGAACCAAAGTCATTGTAATTTATCTTGCTCTTAATTGTATTATTACTTGTACTGTGATTCTTGAAATGTATTTGCTTACGATTGTAAGTCGCCCTGAATAAGGACGTCTGCTAAGAAATAAATAATAATAATAATAATAATAATAATAGTTTAATACAGCTATTAACTTTTGTCCTTAGCTATATATATATATATATATATATATATATATATATAATAATTATTATTATTTAGCAGATGCCTTTATCCAAAGCGATTTACAGAGACTAGGGTGTGTGAACTATGCATCAACTGCAGAGTCACTTACAATTACGTCTCACCCGAAAGACGGAGCACAAGGAGGTGAAGTGACTTGCTCAGGGTCACACAATGAGTCAGTGGCTGAGGTGGGATTTGAACCGGGGACCTCCTGGTTACAAGCCCTTTTCTTTAACCACTGGATCACACAGCCTCCTATTATTATTGGCTCATTTGTCAGATCTTTTTATCCAAGGCAATTCACACAGGTGTTACAGGGCAGTCCAAGGTTACAATGCCAGATTCATATTTAAATACAGTGTAGTTTACAGTATAGTTTACAATATGTTTACAGTATAGTTTACAGTAAGTTTACAGTATAGTTTACAGTAAGTTTACAGTATAGTTTACAATAAGTTTACAGTATAGTTTACAGTAAGTTTACAGTATAGTTTACAATAAGTTTACAGTATAGTTTACAGTAAGTTTACAGTAGGTTTACAGTAAGCTCTCATTAATTGCAGGTCCCTATGGTGCCGGGGCTGGTGGTAAACCAATGAAAGCAGGTGAGTTAATAATGGAAACAAAAAAAAATGGCTCAAGATTTATGGAACTTCTGGAATTGTTTTTCTAAGCGATTTTCATCTTTTCTTCAGGCTACGGTGGTGTTCAGCCTGGCTACGGAGCCGGTGAGTGAAGCTTTACTATTAACAACATGGCCAAGACAGAAACATCACCCTCTGTATAGAATGAACTCCCTCAGCTTCATAGAGTCCAGTGAAAGCTGCTGAATAATGTTCCCTTGTTAACATATTGAATTCAACACCCTCTATATAGAATGAACTCCCTCAGCTTCATAGAGTCCAATGAAAGCTGCTGAATAATGTTCCCTTGTTAACATATTGAATTCCACCCCTCTATATAGAATGAACTCCCTCAGCTTCATAGAGTCCAATGAAAGCTGCTGAATAATGTTCCCTTGTTAACATATTGAATTCCACACCTCTATATAGAATGAACTCCTCAGCTTCATAGAGTCCAATGAATAATATTCCCTTGTTAACATATTGAATTGCAATATATAGAATTCCTTAGAGTCAATGAAAGCTGCTGAATAATTGTTAACATATTGAATTGCACACCCTCTATATAGAATGAACTCCTCAGCTTCATAGAGTCCAATGAAAGCTGCTGAATAATGTTCCCTTGTTAACATATTGAATTGCACCCCTCTATATAGAATGAACTCCCCAGCTTCATAGAGTCCAATGAAAGCTGCTGAATAATGTTCCCTTGTTAACATATTGAATTGCACACCCTCTATATAGAATGAACTCCTTCAGCTTCATAGAGTCCAATGAAAGCTGCTGAATAATGTTCCCTTGTTAACATATTGAATTCAATTCTAATTCAATCTCTCGTTTTTACTTTAGCCTGAAGAGGAGACCCTCTGAGGTCTTGCAAGATTTAATTATCGTTTAGTTACTCCAATGAAAAAGGCGTTGACTTCTCTTTTTGTCTGAGAAGACACAAACCCAAAGTCTTTGTATTTTATTTAAAATCAGAAAAGATTTAAGATTTTAAACAAGAAAAAAGAAATGGAATTTGTATTTGACATCCACTAGGGGGCAGAGTGTTGCGCGGGGGTAACAGCGTGGTGACTGGCAACAGAAAAACACACAGAGTTGCAGCAAGCTGAGGGCCTGGTCAATTTTACACGAACGCTTAAACCAGAGCTGGGAATCAGACTCCCGCTGCACAGCAGTGTGATCCAGTCCTGGTTTCACTAGTTTAATAATAAGACACACCTGAGCTTGTTAGCTAGACACACTGGGGGCTGATCAAGCTGGTAGTAAAACCTGGAATGGATCACACTGCTGTGGAATAGGAGTCTGATTCCCATCTCTGTTAATGGTTTTGTCTCTCAGGACCTGGTTTGGGAGTGGGACTGGGGGTGCCAGGCGCAGGGAAACAGAAACCAGGTAAGGAGGGGTACAATTTAAACACCCCTCTCCCATATAGGGGAACAAATATTTTTAATATATATATAGTCTCTATATATGGCTTGTGCATTTAAAAATATATAGCTTTACAATATATTATTATTATTATTATTATTATTTATTTCTTAGCAGACGCCCTTATCCAGGACGACTTACAATTGTTACAAGATATCACATTATTATTTTTTACATACAATTCCCCATTTATCCAGTTGGGTTTTTACTGGAGCAATCTAGGTAAAGTACCTTGCTCAAGGGTACAGCAGCAGTGTCCCCCACCTGGGATTGAACCCACGACCCTCCGGTCAAGAGTCCAGAGCCCTAACCACTCGAAAACATTTCTTTAAATATTGAAAATATTCTTTCCCTGTGGGCTATTACTTAGTGTCCCATCCCCCTCCCTCTCCCCCTTAACTTCTTATGATGTTTTTTGATCATTCTGACAGCTTCTTATCATTGAAATGACTCAAACTGGGGTTTCTTTGAGAGTCTAGAAGCTGAGGTGTGATTGTCAGTCAGAGACACGTGTTATGTCGGTCGGTTCAGCATTTATAAATTATCCCAGCGTTTGTCCCCGTGCTTTATAGATGTTTCATATTGTACAAAAAAAAACAACAACGAAGTGATACAACTACTCCTGCTGAACTGTTGCTATTCCCCCCCCTTTCCCTGGCTTAAGGACGGGTGCTGCAGTGTGGAAAGTGGTTGGGTTGGACTCTTTTTCACAGGATCAATCAGGTGGGAGGAAATGGGTATCCTTATGCAGGACAACAGTATAAATGGGGAGGTTTGTGTGTATAATGTGATATCTTGTAACAGTTGTAAGTCGCCCTGATAAGGACATCTGCTGTGTGTGTGTATTTTTCTACAGGATACGGAGGAAATGGGTATCCTTATGCAGGACAACAGCTCGGAGGTTTGTGTGTGTGTATCAGTGTGTGTGTGTGTGTGTGTGTGTGTGTGTGTGTGTGTGTGTGTGTGTGTGTGTGTGTGTGTCAGTGTGTGTGTGTGTGTGTGTGTCAGTGTGCGTGTCTCAGTGTGTGTGTGTGTGTGTGTGTGTGTGTCAGTGTGCGTGTGTGTGTGTGTGTGTGTGTGTGTGTGTGTGTCTCAGTGTGTGTGTGTGTGTGTGTGTGTGTCAGTGTGCGTGTCTCAGTGTGTGTGTGTGTGTGTGTGTGTGTCAGTGTGCGTGTCTCAGTGTGTGTGTGTGTGTGTGTATCAGTGTGCATGTATCAGTGTGTGTGTGTGTGTGTGCAAGTTTTCAGTTTATCAATTTCTGTTTTCATATCTCTCTCTCTCTATATATATATATATATAATGTTTTTAAATTCATACATTTTAGATTTTTTTTAACCAGGATAAACTCTCGAGACACAAACAACTCGAAGGATTTTTAAAGATAAACAAACATCACGCAGGCTCTCATTGATGAACAGCGCAGCCTGCCTCGGATTAAAAATCCAGATTTTACGAGGAAGATTCCAGAACACTATTAAAAAAAAAATTAAAACTATCATTTCTTAAAGTGCATGTTTCTCCAACAAGAAAGAAAGAAAGAAAGAAAGAAAGAAAAGAGAAAGAACTGATCTGATCATTCTCTTGTGTTGTTCAAGGTCCTGGGGTGATGGCAGGAAACGGAGGAAAGGGACCTAAAGCAGGTACAGCCGTCTGTCTGTCTGTCTGTCTGTCTGAATTTGTCTTTTTCTTACAAATAAACAACTTGAAAGTAACCCTTCTTCCCCTCTCTTTGCCCTTTGCCCCCTCCCTGCCCCCTCTCTCTCTTTGCCCCCCTCTCCCCCCTCTCTCTCTTTGCCCCCCCTCTCCCTCTCCCTCTCCCTTCCTCTCCCTCTCCCTCCCTCTCCCTCTCCCTCTCGCTCTTCCCCCTCTCTCTCTTTGCCCCCCCCTCTCCCTCTCCTCTTCCTCCCCCCCCCTCTCCTCCCTCCCCCTCTCCCTCTCTCTCTCCCTCCCCTCTTCCCTCCCCTCCCTCTCTCTTCTCCCCTCCCCCTCTCTCTCTCTCCCCCCCTCTCCCTCCTCCCTCTCCCTCTCTCTCTCCCCCCCTCTCCCTCTCCCTCTCCCTCTCCTCTCTCTCCCCCCTCTCTCTCTCTTCTCCCTCTCCCTCTCCCTCCCTCTCTCTTCTCCCTCTCCCTCTCTCTCCCTGTCTCCAGGCTACGGTGCTGGAGCGGGAGGCTATCCCAACGGAGGGCTGCAGCCAGGCTATGGTAAGCTATGTTACTGACATCTCTTATATAAGAGAGACCCGAGACACCGCAGATTACCAGAGAGGAGAGGGGAGGGGGGTAAGATAATGCCTCTTAGAACAGCAGCATAGCACAGATTAATGTGTGTGTTAGGGTTGAAACCTCACCTCTTGAATCCCAGCTTGCTTTGTGGTGTTATTACAGTCCTGAGTTTCTAACCTCGCGTCACTTCCCTCTTTCTCCACTTGTAGGCGCCGGAGCTGGACTCCCCACTGGACTGGGAGCCAAGGCTGGAAAACAAGGTAACCTTTGACCTCTCCTGCATCACAGATATCTCTCTCTCACACACACACACACACACATTACACACACTAGAGCCCAAAACCTGGTCTTCTTGAATCCCAGTTTAGTTTGTGGTAACACTGATGAAGGCACTAGAGCCCAAACGCTGGTCTGCTTGACTCAGTTTTAGTTTCAGTAACACTGATGAAGGCACTGGAGCCCAAACGCTGGTCTGCTTGACTCAGTTTAGTTTCAATAATGCTGATACACTGAAGGCACTGGATGAACGCTGGTCTGCTTGACTCAGTTTAGTTTCAACGATGAAGGCACTGGAGCCCAAACGCTGGTCTGCTTGACTCAGTTTAGTTTCATTAACGCTGATGAAGGCACTAGAGCCCAAACGCTGGTCTGCTTGACTCAGTTTAGTTTCAATAACGCTGATGAAGGCACTAGAGTCCAAACGCTGGTCTGCTTGACTCAGTTTAGTTTCAATAACACTGATGAAGGCACTAGAGTCCAAACGCTGGTCTGCTTGACTCAGTTTAGTTTCAGTAACAGTGATGAAGGCACTAGAGCCCAAACGCTGGTCTGCTTGACTCAGTTTAGTTTCAGTAACACTGATGAAGGCACTAGAGCCCAAACGCTGGTCTGCTTGACTCAGTTTAGTTTCAATAACACTGATGAAGGCACTAGAGCCCAAACGCTGGTCTGCTTGACTCAGTTTAGTTTCAATAACACTGATGAAGACACTAGATCCCAAACGCTGGTCTGCTTGACTCAGTTTAGTTTCAGTAACACTGATGAAGGCACTAGAGCCCAAAACACACACACACATTACGCTGATGAAGGCATTTGTACAATTTTTCCTGTAGATATTTTTACAATTGGAGTGACTCTGAATTCAATCTGGTTTAGGCGTGTCCACACTTTGAGTCTAATCCAGAGTGAATCTGGAGTGAGTGTGGAATGTGGAAATTTAAATATACTATTTTTTTCCTTCTCCAGCCGGATATGGGAACGGTGGGGGACCTTATCCCGGGGCTGGATTGGGAAATGGCTACAGAGCTCCTTATGGGAATGGTGAGTGAACAGTTAGGGTTGGAAAACTGAAAATTGATTTATCGGTACACCATTGATTGATTGTTTTTTTTTTTGTTTTGTGTTGATTCATTATTTTTTTTTAGACATTTTCCAAACTGTTTTAAAAATCATAAATCACCTATAGAAAACTCATTTAGCTTTTTTTAATATTCATTTTCCAAACTGTTCCTAGTGCAAAGTCAAACTCTACAGTCCTGTCTGTCTATGTGTGTCTGTCTGTGTCTGTCTGTCTGTGTGTCTGTCCTATAGAATGAACTCATTTCTGTCTGTTCATAAAGTAATCAGATTAATAATATTGAAATAATTGTATATTAAATCTTGTCAGACTGAATCAAGCTCTCTGGGTTTCATGCAAGATGGCAAAGTCAAACCTGCAGGTCTGTCTGTCTGTCTGTCTGTGGATTGTCTGGTGACTGGTAGGATTTTGGTAATCAGATATTGGAGTATTGGACTGTATTGAAATGAAGATTATATTAAATGAGATTGAGACTGGATTGAGACTGAGATTGAGAGTGTATTGAGGTGGTTTGAGACTGGTTTGAGAGTGGATGGAGACTGAGATTGGATTGAGAGTGGATTGAGATTGTATTGAGTATTGAGGATTGAGATTGTATTGAGAGTGTATTGAGAGTGTATTGAGAGTGTATTGAGACTGGTTTGAGAGTGGATGGAGACTGTGTTGAGAGTGTCTTGTTTAACTCCTGTCTGTGTTTCAGGCTATGGTAATGGAGGGGGTGCTTATCCAGGCGCTGGGCTAGGAAATGGATACGGAAACGGTGAGAGAGAGAGAGAGAGAGAGAGAGAGAGAGAGAGAGAGAGAGAGAGAGAGAGAGAGAGAGAGATTCTTACTATTACTAGTAACAGTAACACTATTAATAATATTCATTATCTACCCTCTCAGGTCAAGCTGGGATTCCTCAAGCTGGGAAAGTCAAACCTGCAGGTCTGTCTGTGTGTCTGTCTCTGTGTCTGTCTGTGTCTGTCTGTCTGTCTGTCTGTCTGTCTGTCTGTTTGTGTCTGTCTCTGTGTCTGTGTGTCTGTCTGTAGGATTGTGTTAATCAAATCTGGAGTGCATGCATGTGAAATGAATGTGGATTAAATGTACAGTGTGAATGTGGAGTGAGTCCAGACTGAATGTCAATCTGGATTCAGTCTGGATCTATAGCTCTCTGGTTTCATGCTGTAGATTGTGGAGTGAGACTGGAGTGAGACTGGAGTGAGACTGGATTGAGACTGGATTGAGATTGGATTGAGATGGATTTATTGAGACTGGAGTGAGACTGGAGTGATACTGGATTGAGACTGGATTGAGACTGGATTGTATTGAGAGTGGATTGAGATTGTATTGAGAGTGGAGTGAGACTGTATTGAGAGTGTATTGAGATTATATTGAGAGTGGATTGTGGATTGAGATTGTATTGAGAGACTGGATACTGGATTGAGACTGTATTGAGACTGGTTTGAGACTGTATTGAGAGTGGCTTGTTTAACCCTGAGACTGTATTCAGGTGTATGGATTATATTGAGACTGGGGTTTTAGTGGATGGGACTGTATTGAAATGGTGTATTGAGACGGAAACTGGTTTGAGAGTGGAGATTGAGAGAGAGAGAGATTGAGAGTGGAGAGAGATTGAGTGTATTGAGATTAGATTGAGAGAGACTGTATTGACAGTGGAGAGAGAGATGGAGATTATTAGTGTATTGAGATTATATTGAGAGTGGATGAGACTGTATTGACAGTGGATTGAGAGTGGATGGAGACTTATTGATTATTATTATTATTATTGAGATTATTAGAGTGGTTTAGTTTTATTAAGTGTCTTGTTTAACTAAACTCTGTGTTTCAATGTCTAATTCTAACAGGTCAGGCTGGAGTTCCACAAGCAGCAGGTCTGTCTGTCTGTCTGTCTGGCTGGCTGGCTGGCTGTCTGTATTGCATTTTTATTATTATAAACCATTTCAATGTCTGTCTGAATATCTGTCAGTCTTCAGTCTGTGTGTCTGTCTGTATGCCTGCCTAATCATGCGTCTATCTAATTGTGCATCTGTCTGTCTGTCTGTCTGTCTGTCTGTCTGTCTGTCTGTCTGTCTGTCTGTCTGTCTGTCTGTGTGTCTGTCTGTATTCGCATGGCACATGAAGTCAGTGAGTGCTGCATATGGCGGGTGTTCCTAATATTTTGTCCTCTCCGCAGGATACGGTAACGGCTATGGAGCGGGAGTGCAGCCTGGATATGGCAACGGTAAACCTGTCTGTCTGTCTGTCTGTCTGTCTGTCTGTCTGTCTGTCTGTCTCCATGTCTCCACTGTGGTCCCATTCTACCAGCCTCACCCCATTGCAGCTGCCCTATACTTGTGCTACCATCGCCCCTCAGTGTAATACAGAACCATTATTACCATTGCAGTGCCACTGTCTGTCTGCATTGCCATTGAAGATCATGTAGGGTATAGTCAGCACACTGTGGTCCCATTCTACCAGCCTCACCCCATTGTAGCTGCCCTATACTTGTGCTACCATCGCCCCTCAGTGTAATACAGAACCATTATTACCATTGCAGTGCCACTGTCTGTCTGCATTGCCATTGAAGATCATGTGGGGTATAGTCAGCACACTGTGGTCCCATTCTACCAGCCACCCATTGCAGCCCCCATTGCAGCTGCCCATTATACTTGTGCTACCATTGCCCCACACTGTGGTCCCAATACAGAACCATTATTGCCATTGCCAGTGCCACTGTCTGTCTGCATTGCCATTGAAGATCATGTAGGGTATAGTCAGCACACTGTGGTCCCATTCTACCAGCCTCACCCCATTGCAGCTGCCCTATACTTGTGCTACCATCGCCCCTCAGTGTAATACAGAACCATTATTGCCATTGCAGTGCCACTGTCTGTCTGCATTGCCATTGAAGATCATGTAGGGTATAGTCAGCACACTGTGGTCCCATTCTACCAGCCTCACCCCATTGCAGCTGCCCTATACTTGTGCTACCATCGCCCCTCAGTGTAATACAGAACCATTATTGCCATTGCAGTGCCACTGTCTGTCTGCATTGCCATTGAAGATCATGTGGGGTATAGTCAGCACACTGTGGTCCCATTCTACCAGCCTCACCCCATTGTAGCTGCCCTATACTTGTGCTACCATCGCCCCTCAGTGTAATACAGAACCATTATTGCCATTGCAGTGCCACTGTCTGTCTGCATTGCCATTGAAGATCATGTAGGGTATAGTCAGCACACTGTGGTCCCATTCTACCAGCCTCACCCCATTGCAGCTGCCCTATACTTGTGCTACCATCGCCCCTCAGTGTAATACAGAACCATTATTGCCATTGCAGTGCCACTGTCTGTCTGCATTGCCATTGAAGATCATGTAGGGTATAGTCAGCACACTGTGGTCCCATTCTACCAGCCTCACCCCATTGCAGCTGCCCTATACTTGTGCTACCATCGCCCCTCAGTGTAATACAGAACCATTATTGCCATTGCAGTGCCACTGTCTGTCTGCATTGCCATTGAAGATCATGTAGGGTATAGTCAGCACACTGTGGTCCCATTCTACCAGCCTGCCTGTCTGTCTGCTGTCTCGCCCCTCTTGACTGAAGTGTGTTTTCCATTGCACTGCCACTGTCTGTGCCAGGCTCAGCACACCCCCAGTGTGTTGAACTTGTGCTACCATGATGGAGCTGGTCTTGGAGCCATTGAAGATCATGCAGGGAAGGGAGCAGTCCCATTCTAAAGAACCCCAGCCCCCATGGAAAAATCGCCCCATCAGTGAAGAAGAAGATTATTGCCATTGCAGTGCCACGGGTCTGTCTGCATTGCCATTGAAGATCATGTGGGGTATAGTCAGCACTCTGTGACACTGCCTCACCCCATTGCAGCTGCCCTCTTGTGCTCATTCCCCTCTTCAACCATTCTTCATTCTT
>CM072708.1:8228115-8288115 GCA_036884735.1 Huso huso | reverse complement strand
CTCTGCAGTGTTGAGAGGGGAGCTCTCTTTGCTATAGACCTCTATACAGCTCTGCAGTGTTGAGAGTGGAGTTCTCTTTGCTATAGACCTCTATACAGCTCTGCAGTGTTGAGTGGAGATCTCTTTCCTATAGACCTCTATACAGCTCTGCAGTGTTGAGAGGGGCTCTCTTTCCTATAGACCTCTATACAGCTCTGCAGTGTTGAGAGTGGAGATCTCTTTCCTATAGACCTCTATACAGCTCTGCAGTGTTGAGAGGGGAGCTCTCTTTCCTATAGACCTCTATACAGCTCTGCAGTGTTGAGAGGGCTCTCTTCCTATAGACCTCTATACAGCTCTGCAGTGTTGAGAGTGGAGATCTCTTTCCTATAGACCTCTATACAGCTCTGCAGTGTGGAGATCTCTTTCCTATAGACCTCTATACAGCTCTGCAGTGTTGAGAGGGGAGCTCTCTTTCCTATAGACCTCTATACAGCTCTGCAGTGTTGAGAGGGAGCTCTCTTTGCTATAGACCTCTATACAGCTCTGCAGTGTGGAGTTCTCTTTCCTATAGACCTCTATACAGCTCTGCAGTGTTGAGAGTGGAGATCTCTTTCCTATAGACCTCTATACAGCTCTGCAGTGTTGAGAGGGGAGCTCTCTCTGCTATAGACCTCTATACAGCTCTGCAGTGTTGAGAGGGGAGCTCTCTTTGCTATAGACCTCTATACAGCTCTGCAGTGTTGAGAGGGGAGCTCTCTCTGCTATAGAGCTCTATACAGCTCTGCAGTGTTGAGATCTCTTTCCTATAGACCTCTATACAGCTCTGCAGTGTTGAGAGGGGAGCTCTCTTTCCTATAGACCTCTATACAGCTCTGCAGTGTTGAGAGGGGAGTTCTGTTTCCTATAGACTATGTAAGTGAAACACAAACACTCACACACACAGATACACACAGACACAGATACATACACACAGATACACACAGACACAGACACAGACACACAGATACAGACACACGCACACAGACACAGACACACAGATACACACACAGTGTGCAGTGTTGAGTTCTCTTGTCTTATTTTAAAGTTTCATTTTATTTCCTTTGTTTTGTTTTTTGTTTTTTTAGGAGGCAAAGAAGGAAAATATGGACTAAACGGTTTCCTTGGCAAAGGATACAGAGGTAAGCTAAAGATGTAGGATAGTTGGTTTGCAATGACTGGAACCTCAGAGTTCCACCTTGCTTACATGGAAGGCTGGTGGTTAGAGTTCTCCAGACAAGCTTCTCAAAGCCAGGTAAAAAGGCAGAGTTTTAAAATGATCAGAAACTCGATATTAGAGAAGCCACAGAACCCAGAATGACTCAGAACGACCGCAGCAAAAACAGCAGCCAACGGGGGGGGGGGGGAGGGGGGGGGAAATATTCAATGAAATTCCTGATATGAAAATAACAAGAACAATACATTAAGTTAACCATTTTCTCTCTCTCTCCTCCCTCCCTCTTTCCCTCTCTCTCCCTCTCTCCTCCCTCCCTCCCTCTTTCCCTCTCTCCTCCCTCCCTCTTTCCTCCCTCTCTCTTTCCCTCTCTCTTCCTCTCTCCTCCCTCTCTCTTTCCCTCCTCTCTCTCTCCTCCCTCTCTCTCCTCCCTCCCTCTTTCCCTCTCGCTCTCGCTCCTCCCTCCCTCTTTCCCTCTCTCCTCCTCTCTCTTTCCCTCTCTTTCCTCTCTCTCTCTCCTCCCTCTCTCTTTCCCTCCCTCTCTCTCTCTCCTCCCTCTCTATCTCTTTCTCTCTCTCTCCTCCTCCCTCTTTCCTCCCCTCTCTCTCTCCTCCCTCTCTATCTCTTTCTCTCTCTCTCTCTTCCTCTCTCTCTCCTCCCTCTCTTTCCTCTCTCTCCTCCCTCTCTCTTTCCCTCCCTCTCTCTCTCTATCTCTTTCTCTCTCTCTCTCTCCTCCCTCCCTCTTTCCCTCCCTCTCTCTCTCTCCTCCCTCTCTATCTCTTTCTCTCTCTCTCTCTCTCTCCCTCTCTCTTTCCCTCCTCTCTCTCTCCTCCTCCCTCTCTATCTCTTTTCTCTCTCTCTCTCCTCCCTCCCTCTTTCCCTCCTCTCTCTCTCTCCCTCTCTATCTCTCTCTCTCCTCTCTCTCTCTCCTCCCTCTCTCTTCCTCTCTCTTTCCCTCTTCTCTCTCTCTCTCCCCTCTCTCTTTCCCTCCCCTCTCTCTCCTCCCTCTCTCTCTCCTCCCTCCCTCCTCTTTCCCTCTCTCTCCTCCTCCCTCTTTCCTCTCTCCTCCCTCTTTCTTTCCCTCTCTCTTCCTCTCTCTCTCCTCCCTCTCTCTTTCCCTCCCTCTCTCTCTCTCTTCCCCTCTCTCTCTCCTCTCTCTCTCTATCTCTTTCTCTCTCTCTCTCCTCCCTCTTTCTCTCCGCTCTCTCCTCCTCCCTCTTTCCCTCTCTCTCTCTCTCTCCTCCCTCTCTTTCCTCTCTCTCTCCTCCCTCTCTCTTTCCCTCCCCCTCTCTCTCCTCCCTCTCTCTCTCCTCCCTCTCTCTCTCCCTCCTCCCTCTTTCCCTCTCGCTCTCTCTCCTCCCTCCCCTCTTTCCCTCTCTCCTCCCTCTTTCTTTCCCTCTCTCTTCCTCTCTCTCTCCTCCCTCTCTTTCCCTCCCCTCTCTCTCTCTCCTCCCTCTCTCTCTATCTCTTCCTCTCTCTCTCTCTCTCCTCCCTCCCTCTTTCCCTCTCTCATCTCCCTCTCTCTTTCCTCTCTCTCTCTCTATCTCTTTCCCTCTCTCTTCCTCTCTCTCTCCCTCTCTCTCTCTCTCTCTTTCCTCTCTCTTCCTCTCTCTCTCTCCTCTCTCTCTCTCTCTCTCTCTCTCTCTCTCCTCCCTCCCTCTTTTCCTCTCTCTTTCTTTTTTCACCCGGCAGGTTAATTTCCACACCCAACTGGCGATCCATTTTTTTGCTGGTTTTTAATTTGTTCTGTTTTGTTTTTCTACTGTGTGAGCAATAACATCTTTATATATATATTGTGTTTTTTTTATTGTTTTTTTTTTTAAATAATTTGTTGTCTTTTCTTTTTATATCTCTCAACCTTGTATAAGAGTCACGACATTTCAATCACTCCCCTGAATTTAAAATGTCTTAATTAATTACAAAAAAAAACCTCCCAGAATCCATCTTTACAGAGGGTGGCAGGAAACAGGAAGTGACATCATGAGATCAGACGCCAAACTACAAGCATGGCTGCCAACTTCATTTACTGTAATAAAAAATCAAACTTGGAACACAGCAGAATATTTTTCTTGTTGGTTTTTACCTTTTGTAAAAGCGCTGTTTGTTTTTTCACGAGTGAAAAAAACAGGGCTTTATATATCTATAACTGTTTTTTCTTGTTTTTTTTTTTTAAATAAACAGTTGACAAGCGTTTGGGCTAGTGCCTTCATCAGCGTTATTGAAACTAAACATTTTCAAGCAGTCGTTGGGGCTCCAGTGTCTTCACAGCCGTCAAAAAAACTAAACTGAGTCAAGCAGACCAGCGTTTGGGATCTAGTGCCTTCATCAGCGTTATTGAAACTAAACTGAGTCAAGCAGACCAGCGTTTGGGCTAATAAAAATCAGTAAACTGAGTCAAGCAGACCAGCGTTTGGGCTCAGTGTTTTCATCAGCGTTATTGAAACTAAACTGGGTCAAAAGACCAGCATTTGGACTCAAGTGCCTTCCAGCGTTTGGGATCAGACCAGCGTTTGGGCTCTAGTGCCTTCATCAGTGTTATTGAAACTAAACTGAGTCAAGCAGACCAGCGTTTGGGCTCTAGTGCCTTCATCAGTGTTATTGAAACTAAACTGAGTCAAGCAGACCAGCGTTTGGACTTAGTGCCTTCATCAGTGTTACTGAAACTAAACTGAGTCAAGCAGACCAGCGTTTGGGCTCTAGTGCCTTCATCAGTGTTATTGAAACTAAACTGAGTCAAGCAGACCAGCGTTTGGGCTCTAGTGCCTTCATCAGTGTTATTGAAACTAAACTGAGTCAAGCAGACCAGCGTTTGGGCTCTAGTGCCTTCATCAGTGTTATTGAAACTAAACTGAGTCAAGCAGACCAGCGTTTGGGCTCTAGTGCCTTCATCAGTGTGATTGAAACTAAACTGAGTCAAGCAGACCAGCGTTTGGGCTCTAGTGCCTTCATCAGTGTTACTGAAACTAAACTGAGTCAAGCAGACCAGCGTTTGGGCTCTAGTGCCTTCATCAGTGTTACTGAAACTAAACTGAGTCAAGCAGACCAGCGTTTTAAATCTTCATCAGTGTGATTGAAACTAAACTGAGTCAATTTAAATCCTGGTCATTGCTAACAGCACTTTTTCATCTCCCTGTATTCAGAACTACAGCTCCATCACCCCCCCCCCGCGGTTGCTTCAAGTGCGGCATGCTGGGAGTTGTAGTTTTTAAATCAATTTCAGTCAAATTACTTTTATTCATCCAGGAGCCCTTTTTTTTTAATTTGTAATTTTTAAATGTGACTCAATAAAAAAATAAAACAATTGAAACTTTACCAAAACGCTTGTTTTGTATTTATTTATAATTTTATTATTTTTTTTTTTTGGTGAGATTTCTTCGCCCCCTGGTGGACAAAAGAAATACAGTACAAAGAAGATATATTTTTCTTTTTACATCCACTAGGGGGGTAGCAGAGTCTAGCAGGAGAGAGGGGAGGAGGCTCCACTCTGCTGTATCTGATGTAGTTTATTTATATAGCGCCTTTCACAGCCTCCCAAAGCGTTTTACAGGTCGGTTGAAACAGAAAGGATTTCTACAGTATCAAGAAATAGTAACTCATGATTTTTTTGTAGCAGTGAAATAAAATAATTTTATTATATTCCTGATTCAATTTTAATGAAATAAAACAAAACTAAAAACAGATCAATAAAATATCTGAATATTAAAGCCACATAATAGCATAGAATATATAATAGATAATTATTGAAATTAATTCATTGATAAGGTCCCCTCAGGTGCTGAATAGATAGAAAACAATACTTATGCATTATTTAAAAAAAACCTTTAAATTATAAACTTTATTTAATTATATTGCATCTTGGTTCTAAACATTTTCAACCAACTAGTCTGTCTGTCTGTCTTTCTTTTTTTCTTTCTTTCCAAGATATTTTAGTGACAAAAAATGTCCCCAACAAAACGGACTGTAAGGGAAATGTGTGTGTGTTTAATAATTTCTATCTACTGCATTAAAGCACTACCATTTGTGTCATTTATAATAAAAAAATACAAAATACTTAATATATATATATATATATGTATATATAGCTCTGTGTGGAAATACTGACACCCAGTGGTCATTTGCAGACCCTGCAGGAATAGAAAATAATTTAACTGCACTTCCCCAGCAAGCCACCGTGTGTCAGTGTTGCTCTGTGTGGAACAATGGAAATGTAGGTCTTGTTGAGCAACAGTGACACACAATGGTCGCTTCTTGTCAATGCAGGTATATCTTTGGGCTCATGATGTTTGATAATACTGAGGCACTGGTAATTTAAAAAAAAATGATATTATTATTATTATTATTATTATTATTATTATTATTATTATTAATATTATTAATAGTAATAGTAATAGTAATAGTAATAGTAATTAACAATGTGCCTGCTGTGTTTGGTGGCTGTTCTTCTATATCTACAATAGTAAACAGAGTACTGCAAGTTCAGCACTGAGCCACTGGGTGTCAGTATTGCGCTGTGTGATATGTGCTTGTGATAATATGGCTAATCTCTGCCCCCCTCTCCTGCCCCTCTCCCTATCCCTAATCTCCCCTGTCCCCCCTTCTCCTCCCCTCCCGCCCCTTCCCCTCTCTCCCTATCCGAAGAGCTTGATGAAGCAGGGGTGGCAGTAGGGCTTGTCTCCTTGTCCCCTCCTCCCCTCACCCTTCCCCTCTCCCCTCTCTCCTCCTCTCTCCCTCTCCCTGCCCCTCTCTCCCAATCCAAAGAGCTTGATGAAACAGGGGTGGCAGTAGGGCTTGTCTCCCTCCCCTCCCTCACCCTTCTCCCCCCCCCCCCCTCACCCTTCTCCCTCTCTCCCTCTCCCTGCCCCTCTCTCCCTATCCGAAGAGCTTGATGAAACAGGGGTGGCAGTAGGGCTTGTCTCCCCTCCCTCCTCCCTTCTCCCTCCTCCCTCCCTCCCCTCACCCCTCCCCTTCCTCCTCTCCTCTCTCTCCCTGCCCCCTCTCCCTATCCGAAGGCTTGATGAAGCAGGGGTGGCAGTGAGCTTGTCTCCCTCCTCCCCTCACCCCTACCCCTCTCTCCTCTCTCCTTCTTCTCTCCTGCCCCTCTCTCCCTATCCGAAGAGCTTGATGAAGCAGGGGTGGCAGTAGGGCTTGTCTCCCCTCCCCTCCCCTCACCCTTCTCCCTTCCCCCCCTCCCCTCACCCTTCTCCCTCTCTCCTTCTTCTCTCCCTGCCCCTCTCTCCCTATCCGAAGAGCTTGATGAAGCAGGGGTGGCAGTAGGGCTTCTCTCCCTGTTCTTTGAAGGTGTTCTTGTTGAGCTGTTTCAGGCAGAAGGCACAGACAAAGTGCTCCGGGTGGAACTTGGCCCCCATGGCGGTGATGCAACGGCCGGTGATGGGACGCTCGCACGAGGAGCACAGCGACCCGCGGCTCCTGTGATAGTGCGTCTCGCACAGGGGCTGCCCCTCGTGCTCATAGAAACTGCCGTTCACGAAGGGGGTGTAGCACTCCTGCAGGGGAGAGAGGAGAGGAGAGGGGAGAGGGGAGAGGGGAGAGGGAGAGGGGAGAGGGAGGAGAGAGAGAGAGAGGAGGGAGAGGGAGAGAGGATAGGGGAGGAAAGAGAGAGGAGGGAGAGGGGAGAAGGGAGGAGGAGAGAGGGGAGGGGAGAAGAGAGGATAGGGGAGGAGAGAGAGGGGAGGGAGGAGAGAGAGGAGGAGGGAGAGGGGAGGAGAGAGAGATGGGAGAGGAGGAGGGAGAGGGAGGAGAGAGGGAGAGGAGAGGGAGAGGAGAGGGAGGAAGAGGGAGAGGGGAGGGAGAGGGAGAGGGGAGGAGAGAGAGGAGGGAGAGGGAGAGAGGAGAAGGGAGGAGAGGAGAGAGGGAGAGAGAGGGGATAGAGGAGGGAGAGGGGAGGGAGGGGAAACGCAATCAATGTAGTGTTTACAAAGGGTGTTTTAACAAACTCTCTCTGTCTGTGTGTCTCTTTCTCTCAGTCTGTCTGTGTGTCTGTGTGTCAGTGAGTCTGTCTCAGTCTGTATGTCTGTGTGTCTCTCTCTCTCTGTCTGTATGTCCGTGTGTCTCTCTCTCTGTCTGTATGTCCGTGTGTCTCTCTCTCTCTGTCTCAGTCTGTATGTCCGTGTGTCTCTCTCTCTCTCTCAGTCTGTATGTCCGTGTCTCTCTCTCTCAGTCTGTATGTCCGTGTGTCTCTCTCTCTCTGTCTCAGTCTGTATGTCCGTGTGTCTCTCTCTCTCTCTCTCAGTCTGTATGTCCGTCTCTCTCTCTCTCTCAGTCTGTATGTCCGTGTCTCTCTCTCTCTGTCTCAGTCTGTATGTCCGTGTGTCTCTCTCTTACCCTGCACACGAAGCACTCTGGGTGCCACAGCACGTTCAGAGCGGAGATGTAATTCTCCTGGATGGGCTTGGGCAGCCGTGACAGCGAGAGGCGAACATGGAGAAGAAATCCTGCTGACAATACTGCCTGCCATCCCGCTCGTGAAACCCTGAGAGAGAAGAGAGAAATAACACAGCCTCAAATACACAGAGAGAGGAGAGAGAGAAATAACACAGCCTCAAACACAGAGAGAGAGAGAGAAATAACACAGCCTCAAACACAGAGAGAGAGGAGAGAGAGAAATAACACAGCCTCAAACACAGAGAGAGAGGGAGAGAGAGAAATAACACAGCCTCAAACACAGAGGGGAGAGAGAGAGAAATAACACAGCCTCAAACACAGAGAGAGAGAGAGAGAGAGAAATAACACAGCCTCAAACACAGAGAGAGGAGAGAGAGAAATAACACAGCCTCAAACACAGAGAGAGAGGAGAGAGAAATAACACAGCCTCAAACACAGAGAGAGAGAAATAACACAGCCTCAAACACAGAGAGAGAGAGAGACAGAAATAACACAGCCTCAAACACACAGAGAGAGGAGAGAGAGAGAAATAACACAGCCTCAAACACAGAGAGAGAGGAGAGAGAGAAATAACACAGCCTCAAACACAGAGGGAGGAGAGAGAGAAATAACACAGCCTCAAACACAGAGGGAGGAGAGAGAGAAATAACACAGCCTCAAACACAGAGAGAGAGGAGAGAGAGAAATAACACAGCCTCAAACACAGAGAGAGAGGAGAGAGAGAAATAACACAGCCTCAAACACAGAGAGAGGAGAGAGAGAAATAACACAGCCTCAAACACAGAGGGAGGAGAGAGAGAGAAATAACACAGCCTCAAACACAGAGAGAGAGAGAGAGAGAGAAATAACACAGCCTCAAACACAGAGAGAGAGAGAGAGAAATAACACAGCCTCAAACACAGAGAGAGAGAGAGAGAAATAACACAGCCTAAAACACAGAGAGAGAGAGAAATAACACAGCCTAAAACACAGAGAGAGAGAGAGAGAAATAACACAGCCTCAAACACAGAGAGAGAGGAGAGAGAGAGAAATAACACAGCCTCAAACACAGAGAGAGAGGAGAGAGAGAAATAACACAGCCTCAAACACAGAGAGAGGGAGAGAGAAATAACACAGCCTCAAAACACAGAGAGAGAGAGAGAGAGAAATAACACAGCCTCAAACACAGAGAGAGAGGGAGAGAGAAATAACACAGCCTCAAACACAGAGAGAGAGGAGAGAGAATAACACAGCCTCAAACACAGAGAGAGAGAGAGAGAAATAACACAGCCTCAAACACAGAGAGAGAGAGAGAAATAACACAGCCTCAAACACACAGAGAGAGAGGAGAGAGAGAAATAACACAGCCTCAAACACACAGAGAGAGAGGAGAGAGAGAAATAACACAGCCTCAAACACACAGAG
Organism: Huso huso; assembly: GCA_036884735.1. Taxonomy (NCBI): domain Eukaryota; kingdom Metazoa; phylum Chordata; class Actinopteri; order Acipenseriformes; family Acipenseridae; genus Huso; species Huso huso. Next base: position 8,279,117 of record CM072708.1, on the reverse strand, counting down.
AGAGGGAGAGAGAGAAATAACACAGCCTCAAACACACAGAGAGAGAGAGAGACAAATAACACAGCCTCGAACAGAGAGAGAGGAGAGAGAGAAATAACACAGCCTCAAACACAGAGAGAGAGAGACAGAAATAACACAGCCTCAAACACACAGAGAGAGGAGAGAGAAATAACACAGCCTCACGCACACAGAGAGAGGAGAGAGAGAGAAATAACACAGCCTCAAACACAGAGAGAGGAGAGAGAAATAACACAGCCTCAAACACAGAGAGAGAGGAGAGAGAAATAACACAGCCTCAAACACAGAGAGAGAGAGATGAGAGAGGAGAGGGGGAGAGAGGGCGTGCGAGAGGAACACGGAGAAGAAATCCTGAAGTGAGTGAAACAGGAAGTAGGGGAGACAGGAAGTGACCTCACCCTCCTCTCCAAAGGGGCGCCCGCACTTCACACAGCAGAAATGTTCCGGGTGCCAGTTCTTATCCAGAGCAGTCACCATTTTCTGAGAAAATAAATAAGAATAACTTAGTATAGTGTGAGACAGAGAGACACAGAGAGACACACAGAGAGACACACAGAGAGACACAGAGAGACACACAGACACACAGACAGGCAAATAGATAGATAGACAGACAGACAGGCAGGCAGACAGAGAGATAGACAGACAGACAGGCAGACAGAGAGACAGATAGATAGACAAACAAACAAACAAACAGACAGACAGATAGACAAACAGACAGAGAGACAGACAAACAAACAGGCAGACAGACAGACAGACAAACAGACAGACAGTCAGACAGATAGATAGATAGATAGATAGACAGACAGACAGACAGACACTCACGTCCAGGATGGGCTGGCTGCAGAGTCCGCAGCGAGGAGAGAAGAGGCTGAAGTAATCGCTCTCACAGAATGGCAGCCCGTCCTTCTCAAAGAAATTGCTGCCGCCGATCTCCTTCTGACAGTGAGAGCAAACAAAGTGCTCCTGATGCCAAGTCTGTCCCAGAGCGGTGACCACCTGGAGAGAGAGAGAGAGAGAGAGAGAGGGGGGGGAGAGGAGGGAGAGAGGGAGAGGGAGAGAGAGAGAGAGAGAGAGAGAGAGAGAGAGAGGGTCACACACACTGAGATACTGACACACTAAGCCTCACGCTCACACACAGACAGACTTTCAGACAGACTCTCAGACAGACAGACTCTCAGAAAGTCTCTCAGACTCACAGACAGACAGACTCACAGACAGACTCTCAGACAGATAGACAGACAGACTCAGACTCAGACAGACAGACTCACAGACAGACAGACAGACTCAGACTCACAGACAGACAGACTCTCAGACTCACAGACAGGCAGACTCTCAGACTGACTCAGAGACCTGGCTCACGATGGGTTTCTGGCACGCTGCGCAGGTCCCCTTGGCCGTGGTGGCGATGCCCTGCCGTGAGAGATCTGATTGGAGGAGCCCCAGCATGCTGTCCAATGAGCCGCTGGTCTGAGGGGGCGGGGCCGCGGGGCGCGATGAGGTCACCACCGGCTGAGCGACAGGGGGCGTTGGCTAGAGAGAGAGAGAGGGAGAGACGGAGAGGAAGGATAGATAGATAGATAGATAGATAGATAGATAGATAGATAGATAGATAGACAGACAGACAGACAGACAGACAGACAGACAGATAGATATAGATAGATAGATAGAGAAGGAGTTTAGTTTCATTAAAGCTGCAGACAGACAGACAGACAGACAGACACAGACACGCAGACAGACAGATCCCCACAATCCTGTTCAGTTTGACGCTACAATATAACAATATAAGAACATAAGAAAGTTTCCAAACGAGAGGAGGCCCCATTCAGCCCATCTTGCTCGTTTGGTTGTTAGTAGCTTTTTGATCCCAGAATCTCATCAAGCAGCTTCTTGAAGGATCCCAGGGTGTCAGCTTCAACAACATTACTGGGGAGTTGGTTCCAGACCCTCACGATTCTCTGTGTAAAAAAAGTGCCTCCTATTTTCTGTTCTGAATGCCCCTTTATCTAATCTCCATTTGTGACCCCCTTCTTCCTGGTGTCTGTCTTAGTTTTTACTTTATTATTCTTTGTTTATTTAGCAGGCGCCTTTATCCAGGCGACTTTATCCAAGGGTGTGAACTATGCATCAGCTGCAGAGTCACTTACAACTCGTCTCACCCGAAAGACAGAGCACAAGGAGGTTAAGTGACTTGCTCAGGGTCACACAATGAGTCAGTGGCTCACCCGAATTTGAACGGGGACCTCCTGGTTACAAGCCCTTTTCTTTAACCACTGGAGCACAAAGGAGGTTAAGTGACTTGCTCAGGGTCACACAATGAGTCAGAGGCTGAGGTGGGATTTGAACCGGGGACCTCCTGGTTACAAGCCCCTTTCTTTAACCACTGGAGCACAAGGCCCAATGAGTTTTGGGATTTGAACCGGGGACTGGCCCCTTTTCTTTAACCACTGGAGCACAAGGACTGGTTACATTGTTTGCTACACAATGAGTCAGTGGCTCAGGTGGGATTTAAAGGGACCCCTGGTTACAAGCCCTTTTCTTTAACCACTGGAGCACAAGGAGGTTAAGTGACTTGCTCAGGGTGGACAATGAGTCAGTGGCTGAGGTGGGATTTGAACGGGACCTCCTGGTTACAAGCCCCTTTTCTTTAACCACTGGACCACACAGCCTTCTATATATTCGGCTGGCTGGCCAGTGGTCTGGGCAGAGCTGGACCAGGACAGACAGGCCAGGGCTTGTCCAGGAGGGAGAGAGCGGATGGCTTGACATTCTGGGCAGAGCTACAAGGGGAGAGGGAGAAGAGAGAGAGAGAGAGAGAGAGAGGGGGAGAGAGGGGAAAGGGAGAAAGGGAGAGAGAAAGGGAAAAAGAGAGGGGAGGGGGAGAAAGGGGGAGAGAAGAAGAGGAGAGAGAAAGGGAGAGAAAGGAGAGAGGGGTTGAGAAAGGGGGAGAGAGAAGGGGGAGAAAGAGGGGGGAGAGGAGGAAGAGGGGAGAAAGAGAGGGTTGAGAGAGAGAAAGGGGGTGAGAGAGAGGGGGAGAGAGATTCATCCATCACTATAAATTTCAATGACAAATGTTTTGGACAAGTGGTTCTCTAGAAAGACAGACAGACAGACAGACTCACCTGTAGATATCTGTTAAAAAGCAAACGTCATTTCAATTTGTTCATATATATATATATATATATATATATATATATATATATATATATATAATAAATAAAACTGTGTATTTAAAACCATGGTGTTGCAGCAATACCTGGAGGTAGCGGTAGAGGGCGCTGTCTTCTCTTTGCCCGGCTCCTCTCTGTGCTTGTTGGGCCCTCCTGCCGCTGCCTGGAACTCCTTCAGCTTCTCGCCTTCGTCTGTCTTGCTGCTGGGAAACTGGGCCAGGATTTCATCTGAGCACGTGCGAGATAGCGAGAGAGAGAGAGAGAGAGAGAGAGAGAGAGAGAGAGAGAGAGAGAGAGAGAAATCAACCAATCGCTGGCGAGGCTTGTTGAGTCTCATTCCTCTCCTTCAATCCTTCCCACACCTTTACAATAGAGTAGCAATCAATGGCGATTAACCTTCGCATTGTCATCAGTTTACGACCGGCTTTTAAAACACTAATTCACAGCTGAATTTGGCACTCGGTTGTAAAGGTGAGGGAAGGACAGCTTGTTTCTTGTTTTGAATGCAACATTGGCTGAGCCCTTGCAATGACCCTACAGCTGTACTTCCTACTGAGACCAGCAGAGGGAGACCTTGCTATATTAAAATATATCACAGGACAGTACTTGATGTGTTGAGTATAGATAGATAGATAGATAGATAGATAGATAGACACACAAAGACAGATGGACAGACACAAGCACACACCCTCACATACACACACAGACAGACAGACAGACAAACACACACAAACACAAACCCTCACAGACACACACAGACACACAGACAGACAGACCAGTAATGCTGAACACACACAAACAGGTGGAGGTGAAACATTTCAGGGACTTGGGTTTGCAAACTGTGCTGAAACAGACAGACAAAACAGCCTCTCAGCCCACTTGCAGTGTTATTCACATCAGCCACTAGGAGGCTCTGCAGTGTTGAGAGGGGCTCCTTTCCTATAGACCTCTATACAGCAGTACCAGATCTCTTTAACCTCTATACAGCTCTGCAACTGGGTGGTTCTCTTTCCCATGACCTCCTACAGCTCTGCAGTGTGGTACAGTCTGCAGTGTTGAGAGGGACTCTCTGCTATAGACCTCTATACAGCTCTGCAGTGTTGAAGGAGGACCTCTATACAGCTCTGCAGTGTTGAGAGGGGAGCTCTCTCTGCTATAGAGCTCTTTACAGCTCTGGACTTGGGTTTGCAAACTGCAGTGTTGAAACAGAGCTCTCGGACAAAACAGCCTCTCAGCCCACTCTGCAGTGTTATTCAACCTCATACAGCTGCAGTGTTGGAGGAGCTCTGCACCTCATACAGCTCTGTGGAGGAGCTCTCTTTCCTATAGACCTCTATACAGCTCTGCAGTGTTGAGAGGGGCTCTCTGCTATAGACCTCTCTACAGCTCTGCATGGAGACCTCCTATACAGCTCTGCAGTGTTATACAGCTCTGCAGAGTGGAGTTCTGCTTTCCTATAGACCTCTATACAGCTCTGCAGTGTTGAGAGTGGAGCTCTGCTTTCCTATAGACCTCTATACAGCTCTGCAGTGTTGAGATCTCTTCTTTCCTATAGACCTCTATACAGCTCTGCAGTGTTGAGAGTGGAGCTCTCTTTTCCTATACAGCTCTATTCAGCTCTGCATTGTTGCAGTGTTGAGATCTCTTTCCTATAGACCTCTATACAGCTCTGCAGTGTTGAGAGGGGAGCTCTCTTTCCTATAGACCTCTATACAGCTCTGTGTATTTGTGACGCCCGTCTTTTATAAAGAAAAAAATCCTCAAAAGGAATGCTGGGAAATACCTGTATAGCCGTTCCGGGTCTCCGGTTCTAGACTGAGTTCCTGACTTCATCGCTGACGACACGGTCTAGAATCAGGACAGGATCAAATAATGTGAGTGAAACAGATACACACAGACACACACACACAGACACACACACACACACACAGATACACACACACACACACACAGACACAGATACACACACACACAGACACAGACACACACACACACACACACACACACACACACACACACACACACACACAGATACACACACACACACACACAGATACACACACACACACAGATACACACACACACACACACAGATACACACACACACAGAGACACAGATACACACACACACAGACACAGATACACACACACACAGACACACACACACACACACACAGACACACACACAGACACACACACACACACACACACACACACACACACACACACACACACACACACACACACACACACACACACACACACACACACACACACACACACACACAGACACACACACACACACAGACACACAGATACACACACACACACACACACACACACAGACACACACACACAGATACACACACACACACACACACACACATACACACACACACAGATACACACAGACACACACACACAGACAGATACAGACACACACACACACACACACACACAGACACACACACACACACACACACACACACACACACACACACACACACACACACACAGACACACGCAGACACACACAGATACACACACACAGATACACAGACACAGACACACAGCTACACACACAGACACAGAAGGGATAGGAATCAGACTCCTGTTGCACAGCAGTGTGATCCAGTCCTGGTTTCACTAGGAGTTTAATAATAAGACACACCTGAGCTTGTTAGCTAGACACACTGGGGGCTGATCAAGCTGGTAGTAAAACCTGGAATGGATCACACTGCTGTGGAACAGGAGTCTGATTCCCATCCCTGCACTGACACACACACAGTGACACACACACAGTGACACACAAACACACACACACACACACACAAATGATAACGATCACAGGTTTTAGGGCTGCATTCACACCCTCTCTTACTCAGTCCAGCAGAGGATTCTGAGCAGCGTTGAATACCTGCCTTATACACACGATCAACACCATCGGGTAACTAAAACCCACAAGAATTAACAGGGGGGCTGAATTCAGAACGAAGGACTGAAGAAGACGACATGCAGGTGGGATTCTTGCGGGATTCGGAATCGGGATTCATTGGGAATTCATTAAGAATTCATCAGGAATTCATTAGGAGTTTGAGGCTGCTGTTTTACTAAAACTGTTACCTGTTGAGGGGTGTAAGTGGCGGCAGGGGGGCGTTTTTCGGCAAGGTCCTGGGGGGTCCTGTTGTTGTGGGGGTCCGTTCCGGAGGTCCCGAGGGTTGGGGTCCCAACGGGGGGTCAGAGACAAGGTCCAGGGGGTCCTGTTAATATGGGGGCGTAGTGGTCTCTAAATCAGCAAGCAGAGCGTCTGAAACAACAGAGAAAAACAACCAAAATAAATACACACAGAGAGAGCTCCAATAAAGGGAGGGGCCGGTGATCCTGTTAATAAAGCTAATAAGAGGTTAGAGAGTGGGTTTTAAAGATGGTCAGCGCTCCTTTAAAGGGAGGGGCCGGTGATCGTGTTAATAAAGCTAAAGGTGAAATACACACAGAGAGAGCTCCTTTAAAGGGAGGGGTCAGTGATCATGTTAATAAAGCTAATAAGAGGTGAGAGAATGGATTTTAAAGATGGTCAGCGCTCCTTTAAAGGGAGGGGTCAGTGATCATGTTAATAAAGCTAATAAGAGGTGAGAGAATGGATTTTAAAGATGGTCAGCGCTCCTTTAAAGGGAGGGCCAGTGATCATGTTAATAAAGCTAATAAGAGGTGAGAGAATGGATTTTAAAGATGGTCAGCGCTCCTTTAAAGGGAGGGGCCGTGATCCTGTTAATAAAGCTAATAAGAGGTGAGAGAATGGATTTTAAAGATGGTCAGCGCTCCTTTAAAGGGAGGGGCAGTGATCATGTTAATAAAGCTAATAAGAGGTGAGAGAATGGATTTTAAAGATGGTCAGCGCTCCTTTAAAGGGAGGGCCGGTGATCATGTTAATAAAGCTAATAAGAGGGAGAGAATGGATTTTAAAGATGGTGGCTCCTTTAAAGGGAGGGGCGGTGATCCTGTTAATAAAGCTAATAAGAAGGAGTGGGTTTAAAGAGGCTCCTTTAAAGGGAGGATCGGTGATCATGTTAATAAAGCTAATAAGAGGTGAGAGAATGGATTTTAAAGATGGTCAGCGCTCCTTTAAAGGGAGGGCCGGTGATCCTGTTAATAAAGCTAATAAGAGGTGAGAGAATGGATTTTAAAGATGGTCAGCGCTCCTTTAAAGGGAGGGCCAGTGATCCTGTTAATAAAGCTAATAAGAGGTGAGAGAATGGATTTTAAAGATGGTCAGCGCTCCTTTAAAGGGAGGGGCCAGTGATCCTGTTAATAAAGCTAATAAGAGGCGAGAGAATGGATTTTAAAGATGGTCAGCGCTCCTTTAAAGGGAGGGGCCAGTGATCCTGTTAATAAAGCTAATAAGAGGTGAGAGAATGGATTTTAAAGATGGTCAGCGCTCCTTTAAAGGGAGGGGCCAGTGATCCTGTTAATAAAACTAATAAGAGGTGAGAGAATGGATTTTAAAGATGGTCAGCGCTCCTTTAAAGGGAGGGGCCGGTGATCATGTTAATAAAGCTAATAAGAGGTGAGAGAATGGAATTTAAAGATGGTCAGCGCTCCTTTAAAGGGAGGGGCGGTGATCCTGTTAATAAAGCTGCGAGAGAATGGATTTAAAGAAGCTCCTTTAAAGGGAGGGGGCGGTGAGCCTGTTAATAAAGCTAATAGGTGAGAGAATGGATTTTAAAGATGGTCAGCGCTCCTTTAAAGGGAGGGGCGGTGATCATGTTAATAAAGCTAATAAGAGGTGAGAGAATGGATTTTTAAAGATGGTCAGCGCTCCTTTAAAGGGAGGGGCCGGTGATCATGTTAATAAAGCTAATAAGAGGTGAGAGAATGGATTTTAAAGATGGTCAGCGCTCTTTTAAAGGGAGGGGCCGGTGATCATGTTAATAAAACTAATAAGAGGTGAGAGAATGGATTTTAAAGATGGTCAGCGCTCCTTTAAAGGGAGGGGCCGGTGATCCTGTTAATAAAGCTAATAAGAGGTGATGGTTTTACATGCAATTACATTCTGTGTACAGTATATTCCAGTTGAAAGTTCCCCCTAGTAAAAGCACAGCAAAATGTAATAAAGCATAGGGAATCATTGTAAAGCACAGAGAGGTCTGGTAAAGCATAGGGAAGCATTGTAAAGCACAGAGAGGTCTGGTAAAGCATAGGGAAGCATTGTAAAGCACAGAGAGGTCTGGTAAAGCATAGGGAAGCATTGTAAAGCACAGAGAGGTGTGGTAAAGCATAGGGAATCATTGTAAAGCACAGAGAGGTCTGGTAAAGCATAGGGAAGCATTGTAAAGCACAGAGAGGTCTGGTAAAGCATAGGGAAGCATTGTAAAGCACAGAGAGGTCTGGTAAAGCATAGGGAAGCATTGTAAAGCAGAGAGGGGTCTGGTAAAGCATAGGGAAGCATTGTAAAGCACAGAGAGGTCTGGTAAAGCATAGGGAAGCATTGTAAAGCACAGAGAGGTGCGGTATAAAGCATATTATGAATGCACAAGGCAAACCACAGTAAACTGTGGTAAATGCACAGTATAACCATGGGAAAAGCATGGGAGGAAAACTTTTTAATACAGCGAGTTTTAGAAATATAACGATAATTTCCTCATTTATTCCAACATACCTAATTATTGGTATTATTACGCTTCAATAATAAAAAAAACGAGTCCTGGTTATAAACTAAGGTTAAAAGTATTATCGAGAAAGGCGAGCTGACGAACGTTTCGGGCAGCGCCTTGTTCCGCAAGACAGATTATCTTAAACCCGCACGCTCACGCAAGACTTCCTGTTTCGCGACGTCTATAGAGCTGAACTTGCACGCAGGGAGAATTTAAAAAAAAAATGACGCCCTTACGTTAATTAAACCACACACAAAATAAACAATGTTATTTATCTTACTTACCGAGGTCATCCATTATTCGTTTCTTTCTTTCTTTCTTTCTTTCTGTCTTTCTTTCTGTCTTTCTCTACAATAGACTATAAACAGACTTCCGACCAGATCCGCTATTCCCTTGTAAAAAAAAATAAATAAATAAATCAAGAGAGAGAGACAGAGAGAGAGAGAGAGAGAGAGAGAGAGAGAGAGAGAGAGAGAGAGAGAGAGAGAGAGAGCTGCTCGTACTTACTCGTACTTATCCAGAGCAAAGAAAAAAGCGGTTCCGCGGACAGTTTATTTTAAAAAAATTCCAAGGGGAGGAAGGTCCCAAGAAGGAATTATGGAAAGGTTACACCACTGCCCCCACAACAACTCTCTCCCCCTCTCTCTCTCTCTCTCTCTCTCCCCCTCTCTCTTCTCTCTCTCTCTCTCTCCCTCCTCTCTCTTCCTCTCTCCCCTCTCTTCTCTCTCTCTCTCTCTCTCTCTCCTCCTCTCTCTCCTCTCTCTCCCCTCTCTCTCTCTCTCTCTCTCTCTCTCTCTCCTCCTCCTCTCTCCCTCTCTCTCTCTCTCTCTCTCTCCCTCTCTCTCTCCTCCTCCTCCTCTCCCTCTCTCTCTCCCCTCTCCCTCTCTCTCTCTCTCCCTCTCTCTCTCCTCCTCCTCTCTCTCCCTCCCTCTCCTCCTCCTCCTCCTCTCTCCCCTCTCTGTCTCTCCTCTCCTCCTCTCCTCCTCTCCCCCCGGTCCGGACAGTGACGTCATGGGTGAGGTTCCTACCCATTTAAGGAGAAAGGAATCGTGCTCCAGCGGCTTAAAACAAATACCACAGTACAACAGTTTACTGTCTGTGTTATCAGTAGAGAACATATTATTATAACGCTATCCTGTGCGTGCGTGCGAGTGAGTGTGTGTGTGTGTGTGTGTGTGTGTGTGTGTGTGTGTGTGTGTGTGTGTGTGTGTGTGTGTGTGTGCGTGTGTGTGCGTGCGTGCGAGCGAGTGTGTGTGTGTGTGTGTGGTGTGGTGAGTGTGTGTGTGTGTGTGTGTGTGTGTGTGTGTGTGTCAGGGGTGTGTGTGTGTGTGTGAGTGAGTGTGTGAGGTGTGTGTGTGTGCGTGCGTGCGTGTGTGTAGTTACACAAACATGAATAATTGATTACAAAATCAATTATATAAGGACTCAGACTGCAAATCCTTCTTCAGCGCTGAATGAAAAAATCACTATTATATATATATATATATATATATATATATATATATATATATATATATATATATATATATAGGCTATATCTCTCTCTCTCTCTCTCTCTCTCTCTCTCTAGGCTATATACACATATATACTGAGCATCAAAAGAAACTTATCACTATTATAACACATTTCTTTTCAAAAACACATCAGGTTTGTAAATGATGGGCATTGACAAAATGTTTTTGGTTTCTTTTTCATCCCTCGATCATTCATCCTTGACCACGACACGCTTGAGTGACTGTGAATGAAGCTCTTAATCACCTAATTAGTGAGACAGCTGCTTGGACGCTGGATAAGGAGCGATTTCAGCTGTTGAATTGCAAGCTTGAATAAAAGCAATATAGAAAATCACAGGAAAAAAAAAAACACCAACATGCCACGTCTGTCCAGAGAGCAGCGCCTTCGTGCGATCGGCGTGTTGGAGGCTGGACTAGGGCAGCGTGCTGCGGCTCGTCGTCTCGGGTGCTCACAGCCAGCGATTTCAAACCTGGCGAGACGGTATAACCAGACACACTCTGTCAATGACAGCGCCACCAACCGGGAGACCAAGAGTCACAACACCTGCCCGAGATCCACAGACCATTCAGCAGCATCTTTGTGATGTCAATGGTTAATCAGCACGATACAAATTCACTGCACCTGCTCTGAAACAGAGTTTGTCGTTTTTCAATCACATCTAGTGAATTTTATCTAAATATAAGTGATAAGTTTCCTTTGATGCTCATATATATATATAATTTTATATTTCTTAGCAGACACCCTTATCCAGGGCGACTTACAATTGTTACAAGATATCACATTATTTTTACATACAATTCCCCATTTATACAGTTGGGTTTTTACTGGAGCAATCTAGGTAAAGTACCTTGCTCAAGGGTACAGCAGCAGTGTCCCCCCACCTGGGATTGAACCCACGACCCTCCGGTCAAGAGTCCAGAGCCCTAAACACTACTCCACACTGCTGCACTGCCCTCTGTGTGTGTGTGTGTGTGTGTGTGTGTGTGTGTGTGTGTGTGTGTGTGTGTGTGTGTGTGTGTGTGTGTGTGTGTGTGTGTGTGTGTGTGTGTGTGAAGCACATTTTTATTTAACACAAAAACTGAATATCTTTATTGAAAAATAAAAACGTTCAGATAAGGCAATTTATTTATTTTTTTCCAACTTTTAAAACTTTTTAACATCCCTAAAATGATAGGCCTTTTCAAGCGAGAATACGTCACTCGGAGTCACAATTGTGATATATGAACATTTCCTTCAGTGCAAGAATTAATGTGCCTAAATACAGTTCAGGTAATGGTGTATGGGGTGAACTGTAACACGTGTTACAACTGACCCCAACCCAGTGAGCCGTTACTAAACCTCACGTTCCAGCATGAAACAACAAAACGAAGAGCGAGCAATTGTGTCAATTATAAATACAGATATCAGGGATGAAAATCCTAAAAGCCTGGATCCATAAACTGGATAACACAGGGATGTATCACAACAAGAAAACTGGGGGGAAAAAATGTACTCTCCTAGGTCAAAAATCGTTTTTTTTATTTGTAGATACAATCTCAGGGCTTCAGTTCCGCAGAGACCTGAACTGAGCATGTGCCGAGTGAGTGACGTCACTCTAGCTTGCTTCTGATTGGAGAAATTCAAGGTGTTAGAACCTGTCTTAAAAGTTCAGCGAAGATTAAAGTAATAGATACATGTTCGATTTCTAAAAAAATAAATAAATAAATAAATAATAATAATAATAATAATAATAATAATAAATTAATTAAAAAAATTAAACCTTCCGTCACAGAGCGTTCTCAATCTAAAATGAAGATGTTGAAAGTTACCTCTGACAAGGGTTTAATAATTAATTCTGGGTTAAACTAAATGATCGATTAATTCATTACTTAAGGCTAATTATTAAATTATTAAGTTGTTGACCTTAATAGTGAACGTAATTACCCATTTTAGAAAACTACAGTGTGTGAAACCCTGATGGGGCTGATGTTATCTGGAGCAAAGATATATGGATATGTGCGAGAATCGCTTAACAAATAAGTAAATCATACGATTCAATTTTCAGCTGTGGTGGTTATAGCTAAGGAAGGACTGGGAGGGAGGTAGGCTGGCTCTAGTGGTTAGAGCTGAGGAGGGACTGGGAGGGAGGGAGGCTGGCTCTAGTGGTTAGAGCTGAGGAGGGACTGGGAGGGAGGGAGGCTGGCTCTAGTGGTTAGAGCTGAGGAGGGACTGGGAGGGAGGGAGGGAGGCTGGCTCTAGTGGTTACAGCTGAGGAGGGACTGGGAGGGAGGGAGGGAGGCTGGCTCTAGTGGTTACAGCTGAGGAGGGACTGGGAGGGAGGGAGGCTGGCTCTAGTGGTTATAGCTGAGGAGGGACTGGGAGGGAGGGAGGCTGGCTCTAGTGGTTAGAGTGCAGAATTAACAGTTTTGATTATTCCTGCATTACATCATTTCGAGTACTGAGTCATGTCATGTTTGCGGTCTGGAAACGGCTGGCAACGCTTCCCTTGTTTGAGCAAACGACAAACCACACAGACTCACCACAGCTCAGGAATGCTGTTACTTAAAAAAGCACTACCAAACCTTCACATAGAGCGAACTAAGCATCTTTAAAATCCATTCTCTCGCCTCTTATTAGCTTTATTAACATGATCACCGGCCCCTCCCTTTAAAGGAGCGCTGACCATCTTTAAAATCCATTCTCTCACCTCTTATTAGCTTTATTAACATGATCACCGGCCCCTCCCTTTAAAGGAGCGCTGACCATCTTTAAAATCCATTCTCTCACCTCTTATTAGCTTTATTAACATGATCACCGGTCCCTCCCTTTAAAGGAGCGCTGAACATCTTTAAAATCCATTCTCTCACCTCTTATTAGCTTTATTAACAGGATCACCGGCCCCTCCCTTTAAAGGAGTGCTGACCATCTTTAAAATCCATTCTCTCACCTCTTATTAGCTTTATTAACATGATCACTGGCCCATCCCTTTAAAGGAGCAAAAACCATCTTTAAAATCCATTCTCTCACCTCTGATCAAAGTTTTCTATTGTAATAGGATTGATATTGTATGTTTTTTTCAAGAGACATTTTTTAATGAAAAACACAGCAAGGGTTTAGTTTGGGTAGACAACGTTTATATTTTCAGTGGTTGTTCAATTTAACATGGGAGACTTTTCCATCTAAATCATTTTTACATTCTGACAGTGTACCCAACGCCTTGTGGTACTTATAATATTTACATGTTTACACAGTATGTATACATTATACATTTATATACATACAGCTCTGGCCAAAAGTTTTGCATCACCCTCTATATAGAATTAACTATTTTTGCTTCATAAAGTCCAGTGAAAGCTGCTGAATAATGTTCCCTTGTTAACATATTGAATTGCACACCCTCTATATAGAATGAACTCCCTCAGCTTCATAGAGTCCAATGAAAGCTGCTGAATAATGTTCCCTTGTTAACATATTGAATTGCACACCCTCTATATAGAATGAACTCCCTCAGCTTCATAGAGTCCAATGAAAGCTGCTGAATAATGTTCCTTGTTAACATATTGAATTGCACCCTCTATATAGAATGAACTCCCTCAGCTTCATAGAGTCCAATGAAAGCTGCTGAATAATGCTCCCTTGTTAACATATTGAATTGCACACCCTCTATATAGAATGAACTCCCTCAGCTTCATAGAGTCCAATGAAAGCTGCTGAATAATGTTCCCTTGTTAACATATTGAATTCCACACCTCTATATAGAATGAACTCCCTCAGATTCATAGAGTCCAATGAAAGTTGAATAAAATCCCTTGTTAACATATTGAATTGCCCCTATATAGAATGAATCCCTCATATATATAGTCCAATATATATGAATAATGTTCCTTGTTAACATATTATTGCACACCCTCTATATAGAATGAACTTTTAGCTTCAAGAGTCAATGAAATCCTGAAAATTCCCTTGTTAACAAAATTGAATTTGGCTTTGTAGTTTTCCCCAGTTTTTCCTTGAAGTTAAATAAAATATCTAAATTATGTTCTATATATATATATATATATATATATATATATTATATATTTTTAATTAAGTCTCAATCCTAAAATTCTAAGGGATGCAAAATCATTTGGCCAGTATTTTGTTTTTCCTTCTAAACTGTCTGTCTGTCTGTATGCAGTTCCTATGTAGCGTGTCTGTCTGTCTGTCTGTGTGCAGTTCCTATGCTGTGTGTGTGTCTGTCTGCAGTTGCTATGCTGTCTGTCTGTCTGTCTGTATGTATGCAGTTCCTATGCAGCGTGCCTGTCTGTCTGTCTGTCTGTGTACAGTTCCTATGCTGTCTGTCTGTCTGTCTGTCTGTGTGCAGTTCCTATGCTGTCTGTCTGTCTGTGTGCAGTTCCTATGCTGTCTGTCTGTCTGTGTCTGCAGTTCCTATGCTGTGTGTCTGCCTGCAGTTGCTATGCTGTCTGTCTGTCTGTCTGTGTGTGTTTGCCGTTCCTATGCAACGTGTCTGTCTGCAGTTCCTATGCAGCATGTATGTCTGTCTGTCTGTCTGTCCGTCACCTCAGCGCCTCTCTCACCAGCTCCTCAATCTCCTGGCTCAGCCGACCGGGAGCCTCGCACTCCCTGTAGAGCTCAGCCAGGCAGGACCCAGCCTCCCCGAGCGAGGGGGACCCCAGAAACAGGAACCGCAGGCACCTGCGCCCCAAAGCGGGGTAGTGATGCAGCCAGGAGAACCTGTAGAGGGAGGGGAGCACCCCCAAATCCACAGAGACGACCCCCGGGCAGCGATCATCCCCTGACCCACTCCCCAGACTCAACATCCCTTCCAGCAGAGCCTGAAACTCGGGGAGAAGGAACCGGCTTGCCCCAGTCATGGCGTGGGCTAGGGGGGTGCGCTCGAAAGGCTGGCCGGTCAGAGGGGCTCCCAGCGCTCTGATTTGGGGGCACCCCACCTTCTCAGCGGCCTCTTTCTCGCCGCAGCAGCCGTGAAGGTAATGCATGACTGGGGTGAAGGATTGAGGGGAGACCTCCCTAATGGGGATGGGATCCCCCGATTCTAGGTCCCTGGCTTCGGAAAACCTGCCCGACAACAGCACCCGGAAGAATTCCGAGCCGGCGGAGACCGCCTCCCGATTGGCCGGCACCCTCACCCCGCCGTCCAATAGGAAAGCCAGGTCGACTGGGGCTTGAGAGTAAAGGCAGGGAGGTTGGGGCTCTGCCTCGGGTGAAGCTCGGGGCTTTTTACCGGGAGGGGCCGCGATTCTGGAGGAGGAGGAGGAGGAGGAAGGAGGGGGCAGGGGTTTGGGAGCGCCCAAACCCCCTTCTCGTGCCACCCCCCTTTCTCTTTCTCCTTCCCCTTCCTCTCCTCTCTCCTCCTCCATTTCTTCCAGACGTCCCAGCAGAGCAGCGA
The DNA here is from genome assembly GCA_036884735.1 of Huso huso. Lineage (NCBI taxonomy): Eukaryota > Metazoa > Chordata > Actinopteri > Acipenseriformes > Acipenseridae > Huso > Huso huso. The sequence continues at coordinate 8,263,377 of CM072708.1, read as the reverse complement.
GAGAGTCTGTGAGCAGGACAAGGTTGTGCGAGGAGGAGGTCGGGGTGTTTGGGGGTTCCAGGGGCGTATGGGAAGGGGCAGGGGGGTCGGTGGGGGTGGGGGGGAGGGGGTGAGGGGCCGAGGCTCCTAAAATCAGGGGGAGGGCCCCTGTGGCGATGTCCTGTTTGGTGAGGATGTCTAGGGCCAGTTTGAGACCCCCGTGATCCAGGAGTAGCTTGCGGAGGACCGATTCATTCCTGAGAGAGAGAGAGAGAGAGGGGGGGAGAGAGAGGGGGAGAGAGAGGGGGGGAGAGAGGGGGGGGGAGAGGGGGGAGAGGGAGAGGGGGGAGGGGGGGAGAGAGAGAGAGAGGGGGGAGAGAGGGGGGGGAGAGGGGGGAGAGAGGGGGGAGAGGGGAGAGGGGGAGAGAGGGGGGGAGAGAGAGGGGGAGAGAGAGGGGAGAGAGAGGGGGGGAGAGAGAGAGGGGGGAGAGAGGGGGGGAGAGAGAGAGGGGGGAGAGAGAGGGGAGAGAGAGAGAGAGAGAGAGAGAGAGGGGAGAGAGGGGGGGGAGAGGGGAGAGAGAGAGGGGGGGAGAGAGAGAGGGGGGGGGAGAGAGAGAGGGGGAGAGAGAGAGAGAGGGGGGAGAGAGAGAGGGGGGAGAGAGGGGGGAGAGAGAGAGGGGGGGGAGGGAGGGGAGAGAGAGGGGGGGGGAGAGAGGGGGGGGAGAGAGAGAGAGAGGGGGAGAGAGAGAGGGGGGAGAGAGGGGAGAGAGAGAGAGGGGGGAGAGAGAGAGGGGGAGAGAGAGAGAGGGGGAGAGAGACAGGGGGAGAGAGAGAGAGAGGGGGAGAGAGGGGAGAAAGAGAGGGTGGGGAGAGAGGGGGAGAGGGAGAGGGGAGAGGGGAGAAAGAGAGGGAGAGAGGGGGAGAGGGGGGAAAAGAGAGAGAGAGGGGAGAGAGGGGAGAGGGAGAGAGGAGAGAGGGGGAGAGGGAGAGAGAGGGGGAGAGAGGAGAGGGGGGAGAGGGAGAGAGAGGGGGAGAGGGCGAGAGAGAAGAGAGAAAGAGGGAGAGAGAGGAGGGGAGAGAGGAGAGAGAAAAAGACAGGGAGAGGCAGATTGAAAGAGAGAGAGAGGGGAGAAAGAGGGAGACAGGGGGAGAGAGGCGGGAAGAGAAAGAGAGAAATTAAACAGCTGTCTGGAGCAATTGAATCAAAACCATTACATTCACTAACAGAAATGTACACAGAGAGACGGATCAGGGCTGGGAATCAGACTCCCGCTGCACAGCAGTGTGATCCAGTCCTGGTTTCACTAGGAGTTTAATAATAAGACACACCTGAGCTTGTTACCTAGACACACTGGGGGCTGATCAAGCTGGTAGTAAAACCTGGAATGGGTTACACTGCTGTGCAATAGGAGTCTGATTCCCATCCCAGTTAGAGAGAGAGAGGTAGAGGCAGTGCTGGAAGAGTGGCTCACCTGCACAGGAAGGGCAGGGCGACGGCACAGGCCACTCTCTCGCACTCGGATCCCGACAGCAGCATGTGACTGAGGGCTCCGATTCCGAAGGGACATTCCGACTGCACACGCAGGTTACGAAGCAGAGATATCCCTGGGAGAGAGAGAGAGAGAGAGAGAGAGAGGGAGGGAGAGATCAAACACTGTTATACATACAGAACGATAGTGTGTGTGTGTGTGTGTGGCTGTCTCAGTCTCATTGTGTGTGTGTGTGTGTGTGTCTCAGTCTCATTGTGTGTGTGTGTCATTGTGTGATTGTGTGTGTGGCTGTCTCAGTCTCATTGTGTGTGTGTGTCTCAGTCTCATTGTGTGTGTGTGTGTGTGTGGGTCTCAGTCTCATTTGTGTGTGTGTGTGTGTGTGTGGTTGTCTCAGTCTCATTGTGTGTGTGTGTGTGTCTCAGTCTCATTGTGTGTGTGTGGTTGTCTCAGTCTCATTGTGTGTGTGTGGGGGTCTCAGTCTCATTGTGTGTGTGTGTGGGTGTGGTTGTCTCAGTCTCATTGTGTGAGTGTGTGTGTGTGTGTGTGGCTGTCTCAGTCTCATTGTGTGTGTGTGTGTGTGTGGTTGTCTCCGTCTCATTGTGTCAGTGTGTGTCTCAGTCTCATTGTGTCAGTGTGTGTCTCATTGTGTGTGTGTGTCTCAGTCTCATTGTGTGTGTGTGTGTGTGGATGTCTCAGTCTCATTGTGTGTGTGTGTGTGTCTCAGTCTCATTGTGTGTGTGTCTCAGTCTCATTGTGTGTGTGTGTGTGTCTCAGTCTCATTGTGTGATTGTGTGTGTGGTTGTCTCAGTCTAATTGTGTGTGTGTGTGTGTGTCTCAGTCTCATTGTGTCAGTGTGTGTCTCATTGTGTGTGTGTGTGTCTCAGTCTCACTGTGTGTGTGTCTCAGTCTCCTTGTGTGATTGTGTGTGTGTGGTTGTCTCAGTCTCATTGTGTGTGTGTGTCTCAGTCTCATTGTGTCTGTGTGTATGTGTGTCTCAAGTCTCATTGTGTGTGTGTGTGTGGTTGTCTCAGTCTCATTGTGTCAGTGTGTGATACGCAGTGCAGTAGCTGAAACAGCAGCCTTACCTAGCTCTCTGACTCGCTCTTCCACCTCTCTCCTCCTCCTCCTCCTCCTCCTCCTCCCTTCCTCCTCCTCCCCGCCTCCTCTTCCTCCTTCTCTCTCCCAGGGCTGGACCCCCAAAACCAGCCTGGTCCTGATGAGGCTCACCCCGAAAATCCTCACCAGGGCTTCCAGGCAGTTGGGGTTACAGGTCAGGCGCCCCAAGAGGCGAAAGCAGCGCGGGGAGGGGTCGGGGGACAGGGTGAGGTAATCCAGCAGCCCCCCCAGAACGAGGGGGGTGACCAGCACAGGGCTGGGGTCCAAGGACTGGGAAAAACGAGAGAGAAGGAGGAGTATGGGCGCGTCCGGACCCCAGGGTTCGGGGTGATAGGGGTGGGACAGGCGGATTTGTGGGGTTTGCAGGACGGGGGGCTGGGGTCTCTTCTCTTCGGAGGGGTTCGGGGTGACGGACGCTGCCAGCCCCCCGTTCTGTGCCGGTTGACGAGGAGGAGTCGCTCGGGATCGAGGAATGGGAACGGCCGCGTAATTTCCGCCGGCTGGCGTTGTTAGGATTGATCCCCAAAGCTGGGAGCCTGCTATCCGAGGGGTGAAGGGGGACGGAGGGGGAAAAGTGGGGTCCCGTTTTAGGACGGGGAGAGGAATAGGAAGGTTTAAGGGTATCGGGGTTCCCAGAGAGGCTCAGGGAGGGGGACGGGAAGTTGTCGAGACCCGAGGTCGGACTAAACGTTTCAGTTTCAGGTTCTGGGCTGCGAGAGGCTGCGTCGGCACTCCTGTTGAGAGAGCGAAGAGACAGGCTGTTATGTCTCTTAGCAGATGCGGCGGCGGACGTTTTTTGGACAGGCTGGACACCGGATGTGGAAGGCGGCGCCCGGTTGGAGGTTCGAGGTTTGGAACCGGTAAACTTTTCATCAACATCATCATCCTCCTCCTCCTCCTCCTCTTCATCTTTAACAAGGTTCGTTATGAAAAGCTCTGTGGTTTCGCTGCCCTTTCTGGAATTCGAACCCGGGTCTCTGGAGCTCGTTGACGCAATCCTGGCTCCCATTGGGGCGAATCCCGGGTTATTACAAGCCACGAACGAGCGGGAGACAATCAGACCGGCTCCGGGCCCCTCCCCGCCTCTATCTGGCCCCCAGCCAGAACCGTCCGAAATCGGGTTTGACTCCCCCAGATCTGCTCCCTCCCTCTTCCTCCTCCCCCGCCTCCTTTTTCTTAAGGCACTGTCCATGTCCTCAGGTACACCGAGGGACGGCCTGTCCGCTGTCCCCTCCTGGCGGGACGTCCCCCCAATTGTCCCCGCACTCTCCTCAGACCCCCGGCTGTCCGGCACCAGGGGGGACGTGTCCATCTCCGTGTCCCCTCGTCTTCCCGCGGGCGGGACTTCTGTCTCTACCAACTCCCTTCGTCTCTGAGATTCCTGCGTGGGGGGTGCATCTGGATTAGGGGAGTAGGTTTGATCGAGATTCGGGGCTCCCAGAATAGGGCTGAGGGAACGGGCTGAGCCCTCCCCCCCCTCTCCTCCTCCTCCTCCCTCCAGGCAATCCAAGTCGAGAGCGCCCCCTACAGGAGACCACTGCGGCGACAGCTCCCCTGGACTGGCGATGTAGCCTTCAGAGATCAGCCAGGATCTGGAAGGAAAGGACAGGAGAAGAAATTCAGTGGACAGAAGTCTCTCTCAGTGTCTTCAGTGTCAATTCAATAAAAGGAGCTAATTTTGCTTAATAGAGTCCAATGAAAGCTGCTGAATAATGTTCCCTTGTTAACATATTGAATTCCACCCTCTATATAGAATGAACTCCCTCAGCTTCATAGAGTCCAATGAAAGCTGCTGAATAATGTTCCTTGTTAACATATTGAATTCCACCCCTCTATATAGAATGAACTCACTCAGCTTCATAGAGTCCAATGAAAGCTGCTGAATAATGTTCCTTTGTTAACATATTGAATTGCACCCCCTATATAGAATGAACTCCTCAGCTTCATAGAGTCCAATGAAAGCTGCTGAATAATGTTCCCTTGTTAACATATTGAATTCCACCCCCTCTATATAGAATGAACTCCCTCAGCTTCATAGAGTCCAATGAAAGCTGCTGAATAATGTTCCCTTGTTAACATATTGAATTCCACCCTCTATATAGAATGAACTCCCTCAGCTTCATAGAGTCCAATGAAAGCTGCTGAATAATGTTCCCTTGTTAACATATTGAATTCCACACCCTTTATAGTTTTCCCAGATACATTAGTCCAAAAACTGACAAAATCTAACATGAAATCCTCACTGTACTGCTACCTATAGAATTTTTTTTTTTTTTGAGTCCAATATCTTTTTGTTTTCCTTGTTTTTTTTTTTTAAATTATATTTCAATCCTAAAATTCTAGGTGATGAAAAACTTTGGCCAGATGCCCACAGTTAACATATTGAATTGCTGGACCCTCTATATAGAATGAACTCCCTCGTTATAGACCCTCAGCTGATGCTGAATCCTTGTTCCTTTGTAATTGTAGATTCAACTTGCTGTTTTCCTAACTGGCTGCATCCAAAAGTTCATATGAAATCCTAGTAGTATTGTGATTTAGCCTTTTTTTTTTTTTAAACCCATGTGTTTTTGTTGAAGCTTTTTTAACCCTTTTAAATTATATTTCACCTGTAAAATTCGCCTGATAAAAAACTTTTGGCCAAATAAATAAACAAACCCCTCCTAATAACCTGACTCTCCTGACCTCAAAGTTACTGGCAGATCCTTGACTTTGTCATTGTAGATACAACTTCTGTGATCCTAATGGCTGCATCCTAGTTCATATTGTATTCTAGTAGTATTGGGAAATGCTGTGAACTCCACTGTGTTTAAATATGTACTTGCAGTAACTCTGTGCTGCCCTGTGACACCTGTGTTCGCCTGGGGATAAAAAGTCTGCTAAATAAATAAACAATAAATAAATAAATAACAAATATAAATAAATAAATAAATAAATAATAATAACCTGAGGCTGAGAAAGCTGGCAGATCCTTGACTTTCTGAAGCTCGGTCTCTCATGGCTGCCCGTTCCAAGGGGAAATCGAAAGAGGGCGTGTACAGCAGCCCAGACTCCTCCCCTTCCGTCTCCTCAGGCTCCGCCCCCTGGGCCTCCCCTGGGCCCGCGTCAAGCCTCGCCCCCTGGGCCAGCTCCACCAATCGGGAAACGAGCAGTGGGACCAGCCCCGCCCCCTGCAGCGCCTCAAGGGCAGAGTCGTCGTAGATGAAGTCCAGAAAAGCGAAGAGCACCAGTCTGTACTGGGAACCGGGCTGGGAACTGGACTGGGACAGCAGGCTGACCAGCAGCTCCAGCCCCCCGGCCTCGCGGATTTTGTTGCGATTCACGGCTTCCCTGCAGCACAGGCAAAGGGCCCGAACCAAGTAGGCCGATTTACCGGGGTCCCCCTTTCTGATCCCTTCCACGATTCGGGGTACCACCCCGGCTGAACCCACGGAGGGCCGTAGGCTCCCCTGCAGGCAGGCGTTGCAGAGCACCCTGAGGCTCCACTCCCCCACCCCCGAGCCCAGCTCTGGGGACAAAGCCAGGGCCCCCAGTTTGGCCAGGGCTGAGTTTTGGGAGAGCTCCTGGGCACATTCAGGGGAGCAGCCCCTGGTGAGCTCGGCCAGGGCGCGGAGGGAGGCCTGGGCCGTGTTCGGGGGGGTCTCCGGGGCGCAGAGAGAGAGGAGGAGGGGGAGGACGCCCCGAGAGAGGAGGGAGAGGCGGTGCCGAGGCGTGTCGCTCAGGTTTCGGACAGCCCTGAGGACGGAGTGGAGGCATTCAGGGTCCTGGGAGGAGGAGAGGGTGCTGAGGAGAGAGGGAATACCACCTGGGGAGAGAGAGGAGGGGAGGGAGAGGAGAGGGAGGGGAGAGGGAGGGGAGAGGGAGGGGGGGGAGAGGGTTAGTCATTTTAAAAACACTTGGTTAAGAATCCTAAAGTGAAACGAAAGAGGGGAGAGGGAGAGGAGAGAGAGAAGAGGGGACAGGGGAGAGGAGAGAGAAGAGAGAAGAGAGGAGAGAGGAGAGAGGAGAGAGGGGAGAGGGGGAGAGAGGGAGAGAGAGAGAGGGGAGAGGGGGGGAGAGGGAGGAGGGAGGAGAGAGGGAGAGGGGAGAGAGGAGGAGAGAGGAGAGAGGGGAGAGAGATGGGAGAGGACAGAGAGAAGGTAGAGAGGGAGAGAGGAGAGGGGAGACAGGAGAGAGGAAGAGAGAAGAGAAGAGGAGACAGGAGGGGAGAAAGGAGAGAGGGGCGAGAGGAGAAGGTAGAGGGTAGAGGGGGAGGGAAGAGGGGAGAGGAGAGGGGGGAGGAGAGAGAGAGGAGAGTGGGGAGAGGGGGTATAGTGGTGTACCGGAGACTGGATGGTGTGTTTCTCTTACCCATCTCGTGGATCAGAGCAGAGTTCTCTGGGTCGATGGCCAGGTTCCCCAGGGCTCGGGCCACTCTGTTCTGGACACTCTCCGCACTGACCACCTTCATCACAGACACTGGAACACAGCAGTGAGGTCAGTCCCAGGGATGGGAATCAGACTCCTGTTCCACAGCAATGTGATCCATTCCATGTTTTACTACCAGCTTGATCAGCCCCCCAGTGTGTCTAGGTAACAAGCTCAGGTGTGTCTGATTATTAAACTCCTAGTGAAACCAGGACTGGATCACACTGCTGTGCAGCGGGAGTCTGATTCCCAGCCCTGCATCTTGCGATACTGACACAGCTCTGGGTTTGTATTTAAGGGGAATGCGTTTGTTGCTGACATTAGATTATGGTATTTATTCCCTCGCACTCACACATCTTAAGGAGGCTGTGTGGTCCAGTGGTTAAAGAAAAGGCCTTGTAACCAAGAGGTCCCTGGTTCAAATCCCATCTCAGCCACTGACTCATTGTGTGACCCCAAGCAAGTCACTTAACCTCCTTGTGCTCCGTCTTTCGGGTGAGATGCACTTGTAAGTGACTCTGCAGCTGATGCATAGTTCACACACCCTAGTCTCTGTAAGTCGCCTTGGATAAAGGCATCTGCTAAATAAACAAATAATTAAGGAGTTTGGGAATTAGGGGCAGCAGTGTGGAGTAGTGGTGAGGGCTCTGGACTCTTGACCGGAGGGTCGTGGGTTCAATCCCAGGTGGGGGGGACACTGCTGCTGTACCCTTGAGCAAGGTACTTTACCTAGATTGCTCCAGTAAAAACCCAACTGTATAAATGGGGAATTGTATGAAAAAATAATGTGATATCTTGTAACAATTCTAAGTCGCCCTGGATAAGGGCGTCTGCTAAGAAATAACTAATAATAATAATAATTTGAAAAATAAACTGGAAATGGAATGGGAATTGAACCTTATTTTGTCCCTATAGCTAAAAAAAAAAAAAAAAATTTTAAAAACGACCTTCTTTTGGAGGGAGGGGCAATATAACTGGACTATCAATAGCTTTCAGATTTAAAAAATAAAATACAGAATAAATAATAAAAGGCTAAACTACGTAAAAACGAAATACTGTAAACAGACGCGATTGTATTTCAGTGTACAAAACCGTGTGCTTGTAGCAACGTTGTTAAATTAACGAAGCACAGATAAACAATACACCGCGGTGACGTCACCAACCCAAACAAGCGGGGGCGGCGTCAGAAACAAACAAAGCTGACGTGGCGGGCCCCGGGCTCCGCCCACCCCACCCCGTCCGTCTGTTTCTCTGGTAACGGACTGTACCATTCCGCAAAACAAAACAACAACAACAACTCACCGAGCGAGCGGATCCCTCCGAGCCTCCGCACCTAAAAAGTTAAAAAAAAAAAAAAAAAATAGGTTTCACGGTATATTAAAAAAATTATATTAAATATGTTTTTTTTCGTTATTATAGCGACGCTACCTCAGCCCGCGTCTCCCCCTCCGTGCAGCAGTTGGCCAGGATGCTGAGGCTCAGGTCGAGCGTTTTTCTGGCGCGCTGCCGCTGGGTGGCGATGAGCGCGAGCAAGGGGCGGAGCCCTCCGCGCGCCCGGTACCGCGCGATCCCGCCGCTGGCTTTGATGTGCCGCGTGCGGATGGCGACGAGCGCCTGCGTCAGGCCCGAATGCGGCGGCGGCTCCTTCAGATCTCGGATCCCGCCGCCTCCGCTAACTTGAACCGCCGCTCCGCCGGTGCCACCGCCGGCCTCCGCCCTCGCCGCTTTCCCCAGCTGAGACAGACACCAAGTCAGCGACTCGCCGGCGGCGGCGGGGTTGGCAGAAGAGTGGCTCCCCGCCGCTTTCGCCGACGCCATCTTTACCCTTTTTTTTTTCCTTTTCTTTTTTATTATTTATTTTTTTTTTTTGTCGGACGGAAGCGCGTTGCTAAGGGTGACGAGCTCCCCCACCCCCCTGACAGCCTCCCTCACTGCGTCGTATATATAACCGACGGTCGCCGCGGCGCCTTCTGGGATTTGTAGTCCGAGGCTAGCGGAGCGAACGGGGGGCAGCGCAGATGACGGACTACAATTCCCAGAGAAGGGCAGCATGTCCCCGGTTTACAGGCAAAGCATTATGGGGGTTGTAGTTTTTACTGACAACGTTGGGTCTGTGTTATTTGAGAGCGTCCGCTTTATGCAGGCAAGCTGCGAAAGTTGCTTTGCCGATGCGGTAAAATATTAATGATAATCCCTCGCATTTATAAATACAAACGTATTTCTACCCGACTTGATATCCCTAATTGAAAGCATTTATGTAAACTGCACACCGTTGAAATGATCTGAATACATAGCAATAGTTTATATGTGTGTACGGTCTTTCTCAAATTGTGAAATGTGTATACCGTTTTTTGTACACTGGAAATTCAACGTAACGAGTGTTGTTTGAAATTGTGTTTCGAAGTAATTTGTTGCGCTTTATTTTGAATTCGACTCGCTGTAAAACAAACAGACATTTTTTTTGGTTTTTGCGGGGTTTTTTTTAATTTATGTACAAAACGTTTTATTTTATTTGACATTATGTAGCACGTATGAAAAAATCCGTCTTGTGAGGCGGGATTAATATATATATATATATATATATATATATATAATGTGTGTGTGGCTAACCATCGTAACAAACGTGATACTGAAATGAGCAAACATAGTTTTCAAGTACAGAGTATGGATTTAAAAAAAAAAAAAAAATAAGTCCCCATTTGTTTTTGACCAGTCATCCCTTTTATAGAAGTGAATGCTTTTCAATTGCAATTCCATGCATACTGCCCTCTGGCGGCTGACCGACCCAAGTCCTGGAGAGACGCGTTCCACCCGGTTTTAATAGGTGACACTTAAAATCACCCACTTCTGAAGAATGCCAGCTTCTGCGGATCAGTTTGATCAAGTTTAATTTTTATTCAATTAAAAATCAGGAGTGGTCGGCTCAGGTCCACGAGAGCTCGTTCGGGTTTCTGTTCAAAATGATCTCTCAATTATTTAGAATTTAACACACGATTACATACACTTGTTCGCTTAACTTGGTAAAAATGAAATTGTTCCTAGTCTTTAGAAATTGATGATTTTAACGGTTACCTATTTAAAAAAAAAAAAACCTAGCTGCTATAGTCAATCAAACACTGTGCTCTAGACTAGCTGCTATAGTCAATCAAACACTGTGCTCTAGACTAGCTGCTATAGTCAATCAAACACTGTGCTCTAGTCTAGCTGCTATAGTCAATCAAACACTGTGCTCTAGACTAGCTGCTATAGTCAATCAAACACTGTGCTCTAGACTAGCTGCTATAGTCAAACACTGTGCTCTAGTCTAGCTGCTATAGTCAATCAAACACTGTGCTCTAGTCTAGCTGCTATAGTCAGCAATCAAACACTGTGCTCTAGTGTAGCTGCTATAGTCAGCAATCAAACACTGTGCTCTAGTCTAGCTGCTATAGTCAATCAAACACTGCTCTAGACTAGCTGCTATAGTCAATCAAACACTGTGCTCTAGTCTAGCTGCTATAGTCAATCAAACACTGTGCTCTAGACTAGCTGCTATAGTCAATCAAACACTGCTCTAGACTAGCTGCTATAGTCAATCAAACACTGTGCTCTAGACTAGCTGCTATAGTCAAACACTGTGCTCTAGACTAGCTGCTATAGTCAATCAAACACTGTGCTCTAGACTAGCTGCTATAGTCAAACACTGTGCTCTAGACTAGCTGCTATAGTCAAACACTGTGCTCTAGTCTAGCTGCTATAGTCAGCAATCAAACACTGTGCTCTAGTCTACCTGCTATAGTCAATCAAACACTGTGCTCTAGTCTAGCTGCTATAGTCAAACACTGTGCTCTAGTCTAGCTGCTATAGTCAGCAATCAAACACTGTGCTCTAGACTAGCTGCTATAGTCAATCAAACACTGTGCTCTAGTCTAGCTGCTATAGTCAATCAAACACTGTGCTCTAGTCTAGCTGCTAGTCAGCAATCAAACACTGTGCTCTAGTCTAGCTGCTATAGTCAATCAAACACTGTGCTCTAGTCTAGCTGCTATAGTCAGCAATCAAACACTGTGCTCTAGTCTAGCTGCTATAGTCAATCAAACACTGTGCTCAATCTATAGTCAAACACTGTGCTCTAGTCTAGCTGCTATAGTCAGCAATCAAACACTGTGCTCTAGTCTAGCTGCTATAGTCAATCAAACACTGTGCTCTAGTCTAGCTGCTATAGTCAGCAATCAAACACTGTGCTCTAGACTAGCTGCTATAGTCAATCAAACACTGTGCTCTAGTCTAGCTGCTATAGTCAATCAAACACTGTGCTCTAGACCTGTTGTCAATCAAACACTGTTTAGACTATGCTATATATATATATTATATAAATATACCTGTTATATATTTGATATATATATATATATATATATATATATATATATAATTAATGTCTCAATGCAAATGCTAAATATTTGGCCAGGGCTGTAATCCGGTCTTTACTTAAATCCTATTTTATTTATTTATTTATTTATTTAGAAAGAGGTTTGAAAAAAAAAAAAAAACACACAGAGCATGTTTAATTTTTTTTTTTTTTTTTTTTTTACAAAACTGAAACCAAAACAGCTGAGGGTTACATTTCAAGTTCAGGACCTTTTTTTTTTTTTTTTCTTCCTCTCCTTAAAAATAAAAAAGTTGAATAAGGAACTTCTTACTTAATGAGGCATTAATTGAACTGATCGTTTGCTTAATTAGACTTTTTTTAATATATATATTTTTTTACTGGTTTTCAGCTCATGCAGTTGTAGAGTTCAAGCTAGCTATAAAATGTTACAGCCGACCTTGGAATCTAGTTAAAAAAAAAAGTCAAATTAAGCAAATCATCAAGGGTCTGGTTAATTAAGTAATTGAGATCTCAGTTATAATGAAAACCAGCAGAAACAGGGGGCTCCCCCAGGACCGGGGCTCTTACTATCTCAAGATCCACTCCATAAACAAACTGGACAAGAAACAGACGCTCCCAGTAATCGCTCATCCGTTAAAACCTTAGATAAACGCTGAACAGAAACTTCATGACAGACGTTGCCACGAAAAGTCTCTCCGTGTCAAACTGAAGACTTCTAGTGGAAACGTTTGCCATTGAATTTACACTGAAGACACTGAGACTTCTAGCGGAAACGTTTGCCGTTGAATTTACACTGAAGACCCTGAGAGAGACTTCTAGTGGAAACGTTTGCCATTGAATTTACACTGAAGACCCTGAGAGAGACTTCTAGTGGAAACGTTTGCCGTTGAATTTACACTGAAGACGCTGAGAGAGACTTCTAGTGGAAACGTTTGCCATTGAATTTACACTGAAGACGCCGAGAAAGACTTCTAGCGGAAACGAAACGCTGAATTTTGCCGAAAGACTTCTAGTGGAAACGCTTTTGCCATTTACACTGAAGACGCCGAGAAAGACTTCTAGTGGAAACGTTTGCCATTGAATTTGACACTGAAGACGCTGAGAAAGACTTCTAGTGGAAACGCTTCGTTGAATTGACACTGAAGACGCTGAGAAAGACTTCTAGTGGAAACGTTTGCCGTTGAATTTACACTGAAGACGCCGAGAAAGACTTCTAGTGGAAACGTTTGCCATTGAATTTACACTGAAGACGCTGAGAAAGACGTCTAGCGGAAACGTTTGCCGTTGAATTTTTTAAGCTTATTTTAGTATTGATAAATTCCTGCATCAGTCTAATTTGTCTTGTGAGTCTTCTCTGTTTTCTCTGTTTTTTTTAAACCCTGCTGAGTTTCCGATTGAGTGTTTTTGAAATTCTGGCTGAACAGCCTCTAATACCACAAGATTCACTCAACAAACAAACAGGAGAAGAAACAGACACATCCAGTACCAGTTTATCTACTGCGATTATATTTTTCCGTTTAGCATATTTAATTTATTTTCAGAAGTAGAAAGGGTCAGAAATTGAGAAAAAAAAAAACTACAAACGAAAAACAAAAAAAGAAAGCGAGCAGGAGGGGGGGGAGAAATATATATATATTTAAAAAAAAAAAATTATGAAAAAGCCAAAAAAAACAAACAAAAATAAATGTACAAAAAAATATATATACCGACAAAAAAAAAAGAAAAATTCCTTAACACACCACAGTTGTAAAAACTTGCTGTAGACTGATAGCTAGTATCAGTGCACTGCTATATATGAGTGTGTGTGTGTGTGTGTGTGAGGAGGGAGGGAGGGATGGTAGGTGGGTCTGAAGATGTGTGTTGCCCACACACACACACTCTCTCTCGCGCTCTCTCTCTCTCTCGTTCCCTCGTTTTCCTCCTCCTCCTTCACTGCACGGCCTGATCGTTTGCGCTGCTCCCAGAATCCTGCGGCTTCATGACATCTGGGAGCTCCGGGGGGCTGGAGAACGAATCCACTCGGAGCGGCTCAAACGCATCGTCTGAAGAGAGGAGCAAGAGAACAAGCAGGGATGGGAATCAGAGCTTGTTAGCTACACACACTGGGGGCCGATCAAGCTGGTAGCAAAACCTGGACTGGATCACACTGCTGTGGAATAGGAGTCCAATTTTCATCCCTGCTTTATCAGTGTTATTGAAACTAGAAGAAACTGACTCCTGTTCCACAGCAGTGTGAGCCATTACAGGTTTTATTACCAGCTTGATCAGCCCCCCAGTGTGTCTCGCTAACAAGCTCAGGTGTGTCTGATTATTAAACTCCTAGTGAAACCAGGACTGGATCACACTGCTGTGCAGCGGGAGTCTGATTCCCAGCCCTGTGATGATAACCAGCATCATTATTATTATTATTATTATTATTATTATTATTATTATTATTATTATTATTATTATTGTAGGGATGGAATAAGACTCCCATTGTATATTGATTTGATCCATTCCTGGTTTCATAGTATTATAACACTATCATATAAACGAATCCGTGATGCGTCGGGCATTTCATACTGTAAATTTAGCGCAGGGTCTTCTCAAACTGTGAGAAAAGGGTTTGTGTTTTTAGACAAAGACTAAACTAAAAACGAGAATTAAAAAAAATCACAAGCTTGCGAGACCTGGGGAGGTCTGCTTTGTCAGGTGGAAGCAGGAAAGGGAGGCGGAGGCGAGCTTTGTTATGAATGAACGAGAAGGAGCGTTGCGCTGGGCAGCGGAGACTGACCGTTGATTCTGAAGGCCAGGCCCACGGTGGCCGGAGCTTGTGGTCTGGCGGTCTGGCTGGTGAAGCCGCAGTCGCCCAGAGTCTTACTGTCATCAAGCAACTGGTCATCCTGCAGAGAGAGAGAGAGAGACACAGCCACAGACAGAGAGAGGGAGAGAGAGAGGGAGAGAGACAGCCACACACAGACAGAGAGGGAGAGGGAGGGAGACACACAGAGACAGACAGCGAGAGAGAGAGAGAGAGAGGGGGGGAGGGAGAGAGAGAGAGGGGGGGGAGGGAGACACACAGAGACAGACAGCGACAGAGAGAGAGACAGCCACACCCACACACAGAGAGAGAGACACAGTGACAGGGAGAGAGAGAGAGGGGGAGGGAGACACACACAGACAGACAGCGACAGAGAGAGCCACACACAGAGACAGACACAGAGAGAGAGGGAGACACACACACAGACGGCGACAGAGACACAGAGACAGACAGCAACAGAGAGAGACACACACAGAGCGACAGACAGAGAGATGAACGACTAATTAATAATAATAATAATAATAACAATAACAATAATAATAATTACAAGCAGGCCATCAGGACCAGCACATGTACCGTGACGCACATCGAACGGCGACCTGCATGTCGTGATGCTTATCACATGATATCGCGAGATTAGGGTATCATCACACAGCCCAGCAATGCAGAACACTGCAGACTGTGGGAGTGCTGGGAACGGCTGGGTGAAAACCACAAGCACATCTCTGCATCCGATCACATAGCAGAACTTATGAACCATGTATGGGGGTAGTTGAGGCTCTCTGGGGCTAGCTGAGGCTGCGAGGGGCTAGCTGAGGCTGTCTGGGGTCTAGTTGAGGCTGTCTGGGGCTAGTTGAGGCTGTCTGGGGCTAGTTGAGGCTGTGAGGAGGTATCTCGTGGCGGGTATGAGGGGGGTATCTCGGGGTGTCTGGTTACCTTGTAGAGCCGCTGGTCCTCGGGCGCTCTCTTCAGGATCCCCTCGACTATGCGTTTCAGCTCATACACCGTCGTGGACTCCTTCGCATCGGTGAAAATGGTCGTCTTGTCACGACGAATCATCAAAAACACGTCCTGAGAGAGGAGGGGACAGAGAGAGGAGAGGGAGAGAGAGAGGAGGACAGAGAGAGAGTGGGAGAGAGAGGACAGAGAGAGACAGAGGAGAGAGAGGGGGAGAGAGACAGAGGAGAGAGAGGGAGAGAGAAAGAGGCGGAGAGAGGGAGGCATCGAGAGGGACAGAGAGCAGGAGACAGAGAGACACAGAGAGAGAGAGAGACACACACAGAGAGAGAGGTTAATAGCAATAGTATAAGGTACCCTAGGATACAATCTACCCTCCACCCTATACAGTTCAGTCTATTCACACGCTACCCGAGTCTACAACGCGTGTCTCTCCCAGTAGCTAACACAGCCGGCACTGTGGGGTCCAGCCCTGGGTTACAAAAGGGAGATTTTTCCTGTCAGCACCAGCTACCAAATCCAGACCTACTGCACAGAGGCCAGGACCTGTTAAGGTGCTGAGGATTGAGAGGAAGGAAAGCAGGCAGCTTGTCCTACACACAGGGGCTACAAAACCGTATTATTACCATTATTATTATTATTATTATTAATTTATTTCTTAGCAGACTCCCTTATCCAGGGCAACTTACAATTGTTACAAGATATCACATTATTTTTACATACAATTACCCATTTATACAGTTGGGTTTTACTGGAGCAATCTAGGTAAAGTACCTTGCTCAAGGGTACAGCAGCAGTGTCCCCCCACCTGGGATTGAACCCACGACCCTCCGGTCAAGAGTCCAGAGCCCTAATCACTACTCCACACTGCTGCAAAACCGTGCAAGAGAATAAAAACACACTCTCAACACGATCAGGAGGAGAGACGCCCGACCCGACAAACTGTAATAATAATCATCTTTTTTATACAGCGCGTTTCATAAAGGATTATCACAAAGCTCTTAAAACAAGTAAAAACAAAACAAAAGACTCATGACCTATACAGAATTAGATACAAACTACTAACATTAAAAATCATGAAAATACCTCCTGGTTTTTGTTCTAACTACACACTAAATTGATTAATTGGACCAACGAAGCTTCAAAATAAGCACTTAATTTATCCAATTAAGTAATTCTGTGTGGAGGCTGTGTGGTCCAGTGGTTAAAGAAAAGGGCTTGTAACCAGGAGGTCCCCGGTTCAAATCCCACCTCAGCCACTGACTCATTGTGTGACCCTGAGCAAGTCACTTAACCTCCTTGTGCTCCAGTGGTTAAAGAAAAGGGCTTGTAACCAGGAGGTCCCCGGTTCAAATCCCACCTCAGCCACTGACTCATTTGTGTCAGTGGCAGCAGTGTGGAGTAGTGGTTAGGGCTCTGGACTCTGGACTGGAGGGTCGTGGGTTCAATCCCTGGTGGGGGGACACTGCTGCTGTACCCTTGAGCAAGGTACTTTACCTAGATTGCTCCAGTAAAAACCCAACTGTATAAATGGGTAATTGTATGTAAAAATAATGTGATATCTTGTAATAATTGTAAGTCACCCTGGATAAGGGTGTCTGCTAAGAAATAAATAATAATAATAAATAAATAATTGTGTGACCCTGAGCAAGTCACTTAACCTCCTTGTGCTCTGTCTTTCGGGGTGAGACGTAGTTGTAAGTGACTCTGCAGCTGATGCATAGTTCACACACCCTAGTCTCTGTAAATCGCCTTGGATAAAGGCGTCTGCTAAATAAACTAATAATAATAATAATAATAATAATAATTGCACAGACAAAGAAAAAAAATATATATAGTATATTAAATGTTCAACAAAAGTTTTTCAAATGCAAACACACTTCGAGTGAAATGTTTACTTTAATTACATGAGCGTCTTAATTGTTTACTGTTTGTTTATTTTTTCAAAGGGATTATGTGGTTCTACATAACACATACACAGTACCAAGGACGCAAAAACAACTCATTGTAATTAAATTATATTCCTTAAAATATTGTGTTTGCGGATTTTTGTGAATGATCACATATTCAAAGTTGTGTTAATGCTGTATATAATGAAATTATATATTAATAAATGTATCTATAAAGGCCTCAGGCGTGTGTGCATTAAAATGAAATACAACAACAACAACATGTCGATAGTGTATATCTGTTAAAAACGTTTCTACGTTTTAAATTAACACTTTTGATACAATTTCGACAATAATTGTTGCCTTCTAGTGTTAAAAACTCCGGACAGGGGGGCCTGTTGTTGTTGTCGTCTATCTTGCTGTGTTTAGAAAACTGTGTAAAATAAAGTTTTTTAAAAAAATAAAAATTTAGTAATATCGAAAACGAATCTATTTATAAAAAAACATTCTGTTGTTGTTCTTTCTGTCGGTCGTACGTTCGTTAGATTATTTTTTTTAATTTATTTACACGAACAAAACAACGCGTGCGAATGACTGAAAATTGTTATTTTTAATTTTTTTATTGAATTTGTTTTTTTCATCATACGCCACGTTGTGTGTTTTATTTATCTTGTTTTTTTATTATTTATTTACACGCAAATAAACCTCCTTCCTTCAGTCAAATCCACCATTTAGTCTTTTTCATCAGGCGACCAAAAATAAAACACAACACAGGTGAAAATAAACACGACTTTTTAACAATAAGCTTGATTCTTTGTACACTCGGTAGCCAGAAGTTCCTTAACTTGATATATTTACGCTCGTTTCTCACAAAAAACGTTTTAAACTGTAATTTTATTTCTGTTTTGCGATTACTTACCATTTTTCTGCCGATAAATATAACTCCTCGGTCCTCCAGCGTCCCAGAGCGCACTGCGCAGAACAGCAACCGCCGGTCCTCCCGCTTCCCAGAAATCCCCTGCGACCGACGGGAATAAATGATTCTTCCGCCTTTCTAGTTTAACAATGGTCTATGGCTACTTGACTCGTATTTTTAAGTATTTTTCTCTTATTAAGTCTATTGGTGCTAGTTTCTAGGTTAGGAACATTATTTAAGCAAACTTGAAAAGCAAAACTAGATCACAATAGTGGCTCTATCTCGTGTAAAATAAGACACTGTCGCTTTAAGAGAGGAGGGGCGCCCGGTTTTGGGGGTGTGGTTTGAGTTTTAGGCTGTGTTCCATTTCAAAACCTCGCCCCTACACCCTACTTCCCTTCAAAGTGATCACATCCAAGAGTGATCACGTCCAAGAGTGATCACGTCCAAGAGTGATCATGTCCAAGAGTGATCACATCCAAGTGTTATCAAACCCATTGCCCTCTATGGCAGTGAAGTGTGGGGTCCGCTCACAGAGCAGGATTACACTAAATGGGATAAACACCCAATAGAAGCCCTGCACACAGAGTTCTGCAAAAACATCCTGCAAATACAGAGAAAAACACCAAACAACGCGTGCAGGGCAGAACTAGGTCAATATCCATTATTGATCTCAATACAAAAAGAGCAATTAAATTTTGGCTTCATCTAAAACAAAAGCAACCCAAACTCCTACCACAGTAAAGCCCTGCAGTACCAAGAACTGAGCCAAAAGAAGAGTCCCCTCAGCCAGCTGGTCCTGAAGCTCACTGCACTAAACACACAAACACCAACCAGCCTCAGGACAGCACTGCTCCAACACAGACAATTCGAGTTAACCAAATTATAACACAACACAAACAAAACTACCTCACCTATTGGGACACACACACAAAAACACAAAGCAAATTAGAGTGCTATCGGGCCCTAAAAAGACACTACACCCTGGCTGAATACCTGAGCAGGGTGAAAGACAACAAGCAGAGGCAGATCCTAACCAAATACAGGCTCAGTGAGCACAGCCTGGCCATAGAAACAGGCCGACACAGGCAGACCTGGCTGCCCAAAGAGGACCGGCTGTGTCATCACTGTCAACTCCAACAAGTAGAGACAGAGATGCACTTTCTACTGCAGTGTATAAAATACACAGAAATAAGGGAAACTTTCTTCCCACAAATAAAAAATCTCTGCAAAACATTCCCAGACCTGCCAGACTCTCAAAAACTCCCAATCCTCCTCGGAGAGGAGTCCAGCTGTGTCCAACTGGCAGCCCAGTACACAGCCGCCTGTCACAGCCTGAGGGACAAACAGTGAGCACTCTACATTAGTTCAAATCTTGTTATATTTAATTGTTGTTATTGTTAACTTATTAATAACGTGGTTATTATTTATATTTGTTTACCATTATTATTATCATAATAGCAGCAGTGTGGAGTAGTGGTTAGGGACTCTTGACCGGAGGGTCGTGGGTTCAATCCCCAGTGGGGGACACTGCTGTTGTACCCTTGAGCAAGGTACTTTACCTAGATTGCTCCAGTAAAAACCCAACTGTATAAATGGGTAATTGTATGTAAAAATAATGTGATATCTGTATAATGTGAAATAATGTATAATGTGATATCTTGTAACAATTGTAAGTCGCCCTGGATAAGGGCGTCTGCTAAGAAATAAATAATAATAATAATAATATTCTCATCAGTGTTATTGTCTATTTAATGTTCAGATGATGTACTGTGTATGCATTGCTTTAGCAATACTGTGAATAATGGTCATGCCAATAAAGCACCTTTGAATTGAATTGAATTGACAAAGCGGGTCAATCGAAAGTGGGAGGGGTTTTGCCAAATGGTGTTTTTTTTTTTTAAGGGGGCGGGACAAAAAAAAAAGTTCGTTTTTTGGCGCGAGGAGGAGCCGCTGGAGAAGCAGGAGCGCGCGCACGTCACCTGCCCTGAAAAATAGTTGAAAAAAAACGTTACAGAAACTAACTAAATAAATAAATAAATAAGGAAGGGACCTTTGTTATTTAATTAAAACCGATAAACTTTTGGGGTTTCATAACATTTACTGTGTTGTCAGCGGCGGTTTTGTTTACACTTCAGTCGACCGAGCGAGAGAAGATTTAAGTTGAGTTATTTTAAAAAAAATTTTTTTTCTTGAGAAGAGACGGTTAAAATCTTCAATTTAACAAGCCAGTTGACAGGTAATAATAATAATAATAATAATAATAATGTTTATTATGTGGCACATGTAACATCGAAACTACAAATATTATTGTAAAAATACGTTGACAGGTTGTTGGTGAATAATGACAACAAATGGTGACGTAGTGAAGCTGACCAGAATTAAAATTGCAAGTATTGTATTTGTAATAAATTAACAATGATATGTTTTATGAATTATACTATTGAAAGCCGAACGGGTTACAACTAGACACAAGCAAAAGTGAGAGATGTCATTATATTATTGATACATTTGTATGTTGACAAAATAGTTATGTTGTGTTATTTTTTTTTATATGACACACAAAAGTGTGTTAGACGAAATACTAGTATAGGACTCCCATTTTATTTTATTTTTTTAACATGCTTTACCTGTCCTTTTATAACTCTTTGCTATGGTTTTATACGGGCTATTCTGTGGCTGTGCAGTTAACATGGTAAACTAACCCCCATAAAAGTTTCCCACAGTAAAAACACAGCACAGTGTCATAAACCACAGTGAAAGCACAGAGAGGTCTGGTAAAGCATAGGGAAGCATTGTAAAGCACAGAGAGGTCTGGTAAAGCATAGGGAAGCATTGTAAAGCACAGAGAGGTCTGGTAAAGCATAGGGAAGCATTGTAAAGCACAGAGAGGTCTGGTAAAGCATAGGGAAGCATTGTAAAGCACAGAGAGGTGTGGTAAAGCATAGGGAAGCATTGTAAAGCACAGAGAGGTCTGGTAAAGCATAGGGGGTCTGGTAAAGCATAGGGAAGCATTGTAAAGCACAGAGAGGTCTGGTAAAGCATAGGAAGGGAAGGTCTGGCATAGGAAGCATTGTAAAGCACAGAGAGGTCTGGTAAAGCATAGGGAAGCATTGTAAAGCACAGAGGTGTGGTAAAGCATAGGGAGGCATTGTAAAGCACAGAGAGGTGTGGTAAAGCATAGGGAAGCATTGTAAAGCACAGAGAGGCCTGGTAAAAGCATAGGAAGCATTGTAAAGCACAGAGAGTGTGGTAAAAGCATAGGGAAGCATTGTAAAGCACAGAGAGGTGTGGTAAAGCATAGGAAGCATTACAAAAGCACAGAGAGGTCTGGTAAAGCATAGGAAGCATTGTAAAGCACAGAGAGGTCTGGTAAAGCACAGGAAAAGCACACAGAGGTCTGGTAAAGCATAGGGAAGCATTGTAAAGCACAGAGAGGTCTGGTAAAGCATTGGGAAGCATTGTAAAGCACAGAGAGGTCTGGTAAAGCACAGGAAGCATTGTAAAGCACAGAGAGGTCTGGTAAAGCATAGGGAAGCATTGTAAAAGCACAGAGAGGTCTGGTAAAGCATAGGGAAGCATTGTAAAACAGAGAGGCCTGGTAAAGCATAGGGAAGCATTGTAAAGCACAGAGGCCTGGTAAAGCATAGGGAAGCATTGTAAAGCACAGAGAGGTCTGGTAAAGCATAGGGAAGCATTGTAAAGCACAGAGAGGCCTGGTAAAGCAAAGGGAAGCATTGTAAAGCACAGAGAGGTATGGTTAAAGTATATTCACAAAAACATGACAAACCATTGTAAGCTAGTTTACATAGTATAACCATTGGGAAAGCATGCACATTTATCCTGTCAAATTTTTTTTATAAAAAAAAACAACGTTCTAGTGTGTCTCTCCTTCTCTTCAGGATACATCGGTGACCTGCCTCGCTCCAAACAGGAAGATCCAGCCACAGCTCGGGACTCACCCTAAAAACCTCCAGGAGGGAAAAAACAAAACAAAAACCAAGCTCAATTCAGAATCGACTAGACCCCGTCCTCACATAACGCACACGTTCCAGCTCCACCGTTCAAAAACTATTTCATATACTCTGTTAGTGAGCTTAACTGACATCTCTTCCCAGCACCGGACTGTAACTCCAGTTTGTATAGATTTCCTCGCTACCTCCTCACAGCTTCATTTCTGGACTGTATTGTACTATACCAACATTTCTAAGCTGATGCCTCCCCCCCAAACTCTCTGTAGTTTGATCTGCTGTAGCTTTTGAGACCTTTGTCCTGCTAATCCTGTCGTTTTTTTTCCACCCCGATCTAGTCTTGCTGTGTGTTTCTGCCAGCAAGCAAGAAAAAGCCATTTTTTTTTTTCAAATAAATAAAAAAAAAAAAACGCTTTTTAAATTCTATATAAATTAGATTTAAAAAAAAAAAAAGTGTAACTCAACTGACGGATTGACTTCACAATGTCACGCACCCCTTCCTCTTTCAGCTAAAAGTGTTTTCAGCGCGTCGTATTGTAATATTTAAACGTCATTTCTTCCTCTTCTTGTCGTTTTTAATACGTTTCTTTAGAGTACGGGACACTCGCAAAGGAAATAGGTTACAGAGTTTTCCGAGAACTCGGAACGGGGGAAAAGCCATATTTTGGAGAAAAAAAAAAGAACGTTCTTCATTGCAGCGGAATCCCAATTTGTGTGTGTTTTTTATTTGGTAGTTCAGTTGTGCCCGTCGACAGAGAGATACAAACGCAAAAGTAAGACCACACAGCACTTTTGATTCTACATACGCTACTGTGACCCTGCTGCCTCGCTTAACTCCAGCACACCTGAAAAGAGACTGAAAGAGACTTGCCCAGCAGTCCTTGCCTTGCGCCCCAAATTTGGCTATTACCAGTAGGACCCTGTACTGTAACCCATCAAGGGACAAAGGACTTCCTTAATTGTTTAATTGTTTGACATCGGCAGTCTGCAGTTGACTTGCAGTCAGTAACCCCGTTGCATTACACCGCGCCACTCTGCGTAAAATCTACACAGACTCCCAGAACGAGCAACAGCCTGTACCCTAAAGGCAGTTGAACTGTCCTAAAAATCGGTCAAAACTCTGAACCATTAAACTAGGGCTGTTGTTATCCTGCTACAATACGAAACAGCAGCCTCTAGCCTCCAGTCCTGCAGTTTTGCCTTTGAAACAGGACAGCTGCCTTGTTTTGTTTTATCCTAGTCAACAAGTTGGTCTGTACATTTCATAACATATTTGTACCTCTGCACTAGACAGAATTCCACCCCCAATGCCTGCCCTTCTCCAGTAACCCTCCCCCCCCCCCAACCCCACCCCCCCGGTTCCCCAATTTTTAAACTCGCCATGCCCGTACCGCCAGAACCAGAGCTGGCCTGCACCCCCATCCCGGTGCCTGCTTTCTTCAAAGAAGCCGAGTGCAGCTTCTCCCTGAAGAAACGTCGCCAGCCAGCCTGCTCCAACTCCTGCTCCGTCCTCTCCCGCTCCCTGCCCCCTCCTCGCCCTCCCGCCAAAGGGGTCCCGCCCCTCAGCCGCCTCTTCCCCAATCGGGAGCGCTCCTGGAGCCAGCCCCGTCCCCGGGGGGTGTCGTTCAGGGAGCCCCCCGAGCGTCCCCTCTCCTCCAGCCACTACGACGAGAGCAAGGGGGAGACGTACTTCCAGCAGTGCTTCCAGTGCCTGTCCAAGCTGGGCAGGGGCTCCTTCGGGGAGGTGTACAAGGTGAGGGGGGGGGCGTCTGTGTCTGTGTGTGTGTCAGTGTCAGTGTCTGTGTGAGGGGGAGGCGACGGGAGAGGGGAAGCGTGTGTGTGTGTTTCTGTCTCTGTGTGTGTGTGTCTCTGAGAGTGTGTGTGTCAGTGTCTGTGTGAGTGTGTCTGTGTGTGTCAGTGTCTGTGTGTTTCTGTCTCTGAGAGTGTGTGTCAGTGTCTGTGTGTGTTTCTGTCTCTGAGAGTGTGTGTGTCAGTGTCTATGTGTGTCTCTGAGAGTGTGTGTGTCAGTGTCTGTGTGAGTGTGTCTGTGTGTGTCAGTGTCTGTGTGTTTCTGTCTCTGAGAGTGTGTGTCAGTGTCTGTGTGTGTTTCTGTCTCTGTGTGTGTGTCAGTGTCTGTGTGTTTCTGTCTCTGAGTGTGTGTGTGTCAGTGTCTGTGTGTTTCTGTCTCTGAGTGTGTGTGTGTCAGTGTCTGTGTGTTTCTGTCTCTGAGAGTGTGTGTCAGTGTCTTTCTGTCTCTGAGAGTGTGTGTCAGAGTCTGTGTGTGTTTCTGTCTGAGAGTGTGAGTGTCAGTGTGTCAGTGTCTGTGTGTTTCTGTCTCTGAGTGTGTGTGAGTGTTTGTGTGTGTGTCAGTGTCAGTGTCTGTGTTTCTGTCTCTTGAGAGTGTGTGTGTCAGTGTCTGTGTGTGTTTCTGTCTCTGTATGAGTGTGTGTGTCAGTGTCTGTTTCTGTCTGTGAGTGTGTTTCTGTCTCAGTGTGTGTCAGTGTCTGTGTGTGTTTCTGTCTCTGTGAGAGTGTGTGTCTGTGTGTGTGTTTCTGTCTCAGAGTGTGTGTGTGTGTGAAGGGAGGCGAGGGGAGCGTCTGTCTTGTGTTTGTCTGTGTACCTCTCTGTATTTCACTGTGTGTGTAATAATATATATATTTTTAAATAACACTACAATTAAATTTGAGACTACGAAACACCTTTGTATTGTGTTCAACTGACCCCCCCTCAGGTGCGCAGCCGTGAGGACGGACGCTACTACGCGGTGAAGCGCTCGATGGACCGTTTCCGCGGCGATGGGGACCGACAGCGCAAACTCCAGGAGGTCCGCAAACACGAACGCCTGCCGCCCCACCCCAACTGCGTGGGCTTCCAGCGCGCCTGGGAGGAAGGGGGCCGGCTCTACATCCAAACAGAGCTGTGCCGGGGCAGCCTGCAGCAGCACTGCGAGGCCCAGGCTGAGCCGGCAGGAGAGGCCCAGGTTTGGGCCTTCCTCTGGGACCTGCTGTGCGCGCTCGGGTAAGAGGAGCCTTCCACCTTCCCTGTGCAAATAAGAAGACTCCCGCTGCACAGCAGTGTGATCCAGTCCTGGTTTCAGAAGGAGTTTAATAATAAGACACACCTGAGCTTGTTAGCTAGACACACTGGGGGCTGATCAAGCTGGTAGTAAAACCTGGAATGGGTGACACTGCTGTGCAATAGGAGTCTTTTATTACCGTCCTTGGGCCCCAATGTTAGTTAAATGGTTTTCAATCTGAGTCCTTATTTCACTGCTTTGGTCCGAGATGGGAATCAGACTCCTATTCCACAGCAGTGTGATCCATTCCAGGTTTTACTACCAGCTTGATCAGCCCCCAGTGTATCTAGCTAACAAGCTCAGGTGTGTCTTATTAAACTCCTAGTGAAACCAGGACTGGATCACACTGCTGTGCAGCGGGAGTCTGATTCCCATCTTTGATACAAAAAAAAAAAATCTCTCCCTCTCTCTCCCCGTCTCTCCCTCTCTTTCTCTCTCTCAGGCATCTCCACCGGCATGGGCTCCTGCACATGGATGTGAAGCCCGCCAACGCCTTCCTCTCCCCGGCCGGGCGCTGCAAGCTGGGGGACTTTGGGCTGGTGCTGGAGCTGGGGGAGGGGGAGAGGGGAGAGGGGCAGGAGGGCGACCCCAGGTACATGGCTCCAGAGCTGCTGAGGGGAGTGTACACACCGGCCGCTGATGTGTTCAGGTGAGAGGGGAGGAGTGTGTGTGTGTGTGACAGGGGATTGCTTGTGTGAGAGTGTCTGTCTGTCTGTCTGTGTGTGTGTGTGTGTGTGTGTGTGGGGGGGGGGGGGGGGTAAGTGACTCACTTTATCTCATCTCTTCTCTCTGCTCTCAGCCTGGGCCTCACAATCCTGGAGCTCGCCTGCAACATGGAGCTGCCCTCGGGAGGAGAGGGCTGGCAGCAGCTGCGCCAGGGGTACCTGCCGCCAGAGTTCACCTCCGGTAAGAGACCAGAGCCTGTCTGTCTGTCTGTCTGTGTATGAGCGAGTGTGTGTGTCTACCTGACCCTTTCGTTCTCTACCTCTCCCTCTATCTCCCTCCCCTCCCTCTCTAACCCCCTCTCTCTTGTGTCTCTCTCTGTCACACCCCCCTCTCTCTCTCTCTCTCTAACCCCCCTCCTCCTCTCTCTCTCCCTCTTTAACCCTCCTTCCCTCCCTCTCTAACCCCCTCTCCCCCCTCCCTCTAACCCCCCCTCCCTCTAACCCCCCCTCCTCTCTCTTCCCCAGGTCTCTCCCCGGAGCTCCTGTCTGTGTTGAGAGTGATGCTGCACCCTGATCCCTCACACAGGGCCTCCGTCTCCCAGCTCTGCTCCCTGGCTGCTCTGAGGCGGGTTCGATGGAGACGCAGCCTGTCCCTGGCTGTGAGAGAAGCGCTGAGCCGCATGCTGTCACTCTTTCAGGTACTGCTGCCGGCGTCCCTCTCCGTCTCTCTCAGCTCAAAAACCTAACGAAATCTTGAAATGAAATCTTACTGGTACTGTTATTCATGGATTCCGGTAGACTTTTTTTTGCAATATCATTTCGTAGTTTCTTTGATTTACACGATGATGGTCCAGTGGTCAAAGAAAAAAGGGGGTCTTGATACCAGGAGGTTCAAATCCTGGCTCAGCCACTGACTCATTGTGTGACCCTGAGCAAGTCACTTCACCTCCTTGTGCTCCGTCCTTCGGGTGAGATGTAATTGTAAGTGACTCTGCAGCTGCTGCATAGTTCACACACCCTAGTCTCTGTAAATTGCCTTGGATAAAGGCGTCTGCTAAATAAATAAATAAGATATACAATTGTTACAAGATATCACATTATTTTTTACACATTATGTTTTTACATACAATTCCCCATTTATACAGTTGGGGTTTTACTGGAGCAATCTAGGTAAAGTACCTTGCTCAAGGGTACAGCAGCAGCGTCCCCCACCTGGGATTGAACCCACGACCCGTCCTCTCCCCTCTCCTCTCCTCTTCCCCCTGTCTCTCAGTGGCTCGTGTCGTTGCTGTGTGGGGTCTGGCTCTCCCTCGCTCCCCTGCCTCTCCGCTGGGCCGGGCTGACGAGGGCCGGGACCCCCCCCCTGACAGACAGCAGCAGTAGCGATCTGGAGCCAGACAGCGTTGGGGACGAGGTGTTTCAGCTGCCCTCCCTGCTGTCCCTGCAGACCGACGGCTCCCCGTCCAGACTCAGAGGGTAAGAGAAAGTGTGTGTGTGTGTGCGTGTGTGTCTTCTCACTGAAGACAGACTGCTCCTCGTCCAGATTCAGAGGGTAAGAGAAAGTGTGTGTGTGTGTGTATGCGTGTGTGTCTTCTCACTGAAGACAGACTGCTCCCCGTCCAGACTCAGAGGGTAAGAGAAAGTGTGTGTGTCTCTGTGTGTGTGTGTCTTCTCACTGCAGACAGACTGCTCCCCGTCCAGACTCAGAGGGTAAGATAAAGTGTGTATGTCTCTGTTTGTGTGTGTGTGTGTGTGTGTGTGTGTGTGTCTTCTCACTGCATACAGACTGCTCCCCGTCCAGACTCAGAGGGTAAGAGAAAGTGTGTGTGTGTGTCTTCTCACTGCAGACAGACTGCTCCCCGTCCAGACTCAGATTGTAAGAGAGAGAGAGATCTGTGTATGTCTACCTACCTGTGTGTTTCTGTCTGTGTGTCAGTGTGTGTGTGTGTGTGTGTGTGTGTGTGTGTGTGTGTGTGTGTGGCTATCTGTGGCTAAGTCTCCCGTTGCACAGCAGGGTGATCCATTCCTGGTTTCACTAGGAGTTTAATAATAAGACACACCTGAGCTTGTTAGCTAGACACACTGGGGGCTGATCAAGCTGGTAGTAAAACCTGGACTGGATCACACTGCTGTGGAACAGGAGTCTTCTACGTATCCGTCTGTGTGTCTGTGTGTGTGTGTTAGTAATTCTACAGACGATGACTCACCCCCCTCTCTCTCTCTCTCTCCCTCCTTCTCTCCCCCCCTCTCTCTCTCTCCGCAGTGGTGTTTGTTCCCCCTCCCTGCGAGGACGCTTGTCTCTGGGCAGCACCTCGACTCCACGCCGCCTCTCTCCTCACAGCACCAGCAGCAGCAGCAGCAGCTCCAAGAGGTGGCACAGCTTTCCATATTAATAACCATCGCAATAATAATGATGATGATGATGATCATTATATACATGATGCTGCTTCT
Organism: Huso huso; assembly: GCA_036884735.1. Lineage (NCBI taxonomy): Eukaryota > Metazoa > Chordata > Actinopteri > Acipenseriformes > Acipenseridae > Huso > Huso huso. Next base: position 8,235,291 of record CM072708.1, on the reverse strand, counting down.
GATAATAATAATACTAATAAAAATACTAATAATCGCGATGATAATGACAGTAAATCATATAGATTATAATGATGATGACAATGGTGCTAGAACTACTGCTAATAATAATAATAATAATAATAATAATAATAATAATAATAATAATAATAATAATGATAATTGTGTTTCAGGAGTGGGGACTGCACCCCCAATGTGAGTGGGATCAGTGATGCCTGCTGCTCCCCTTGCACCCTGATCCTCGCCTCCTCGTCCTCTCCCAGCACAGTGAGCCCCCAGCCCGCCCCGCCCAGACCCGGGTTCGAGCCCCGCAACCTGCTCAGCCTGTTTGAAGAGGTGTCTCTGGAACAGCAGGAGTGAAGAGACTGACTTGTGCATACAGACACACACACACACACACAGACACAAACAGACCCATACACACACACACACACACACACACACAGATACTGCTGCCAGGGGGGAAAGGCAGGCTGATCCAAGCTGTTTTATTTTTAGGGGGTTTGTGGTTGTTTTTTTGTTACAAAACCGCTTATATTAAAAAAAAAAAAAAAAAAAAACACTTCTCTGTGGTGTACAGAGCAGTGTGAATACTACATGTTGAGAATTGATACACACTTCGGCCAGTTTAAACAGGAATGTTAAATAAGACTCCCGTTGCACAGCAGTGTCACCCATTCCAGGTTTTACTACCCAGTGTGTCTAGGTCTGATACTGCCTGATCCACTGTACTGCAAACCCATTATTCGACAGTCTGGATCAAGCTGTCTGAAGAAATCGGGCGAGGGTTCAGAGAGCTCAAAAAGCTGTTTGGGGTTTGTGATGATGGCTCGCTTTTTCTTAAAGACTCTGCGGAGAACAGCGACCCACACAAACCCAAGCAGCTGTTTCTTAATTCACTCTGAACTGGTAGATAAGTCCCCGATCAACACCAGAGACCCTCGCCTGATTTCTGTGGAGAGATCCATCCCGATAATCAGTTTGAGCAGCTCTAACTGTGTGATGTTTGTAAGTCGCTTGACCGTCTTCTGAGTTTCTTATCTGAAGAATGATTTTTTTTTTTTTTTTTTTTTTTTTTTGCAGGGGTCGTGGAAGTAATTCATTTATTGATCTGATCTTTTTAATTTTTTTTTTTGGGGGGGGGGTTTATTTGGATAAACCTTCTTGTATTATTGAAATAAATTGCTCAATATTTTTTGTTGTACAAAAAAAAAAATGAAATGATATTCTGAATGTTTCAGTTTGTTTTTTGAATTGCGGAGCCGTGCGGAATGTATTGTTCATCTTTTTATTGTATTTAATGTCTCACTCTCTCCCGTCGCTGTTTTGTATGTTGCTGAATTTGAGAGTTACAAGTCAGTAGTTCTCCCCCAGAACTGCAATAAAGGGTGTTCTTGTGATCTCTTTTTGAGCCTCTTTCGTTTTTGATCATTTCTGTGCTTTACAATGCTTCCCTATGCTTTACCAGACCTCTCTGTGCTTTACAGTGCTTCCCTATGCTTTACCAGACCTCTCTGTGCTTTACAATGCTTCCCTATGCTTTACCACACCTCTCTGTGCTTTACAATGCTTCCCTATGCTTTACCAGACCTCTCTGTGCTTTACAATGCTTCCCTATGCTTTACCAGACCTCTGTGCTTTACAATGCTTCCCCTTTACCAGACCTTTTACCACACTTCCCTCTCTGACCTCTCTGTGCTTTACAATGCTTCCTATGCTTTACCACACCCTCTGTGCTTTACAATGCTTCCCTATGCTTTACCAGACCTCTCTGTGCTTTACAATACTTCCTATGCTTTATCAGACCTCTCTGTGCTTTACAATACTTCCTATGCTTTATCAGACCTCTCTGTGCTTTATTCCCTATGCTTTACCAGACCTCTCTGTGTTTTACAATGCTTCCCTATGCTTTACCAGACCTCTCTGTGCTTTACAATGCTTCCCTATGCTTTACCAGACCTCTGTGCTTTACAATGCTTCCCCTATGCTTTACCAGACCTCTGTGCTTTACAATGCTTCCCTATGCTTTACCAGACCTCTCTGTGCTTTTACAATGCTTCCCTATGCTTTACCAGACCTCTCTGTGCTTTACAATGCAATGCAGACCCTATGCTTTACCAGACCTATGCTTTTACCACACCTCTGTGCTTTACAATGCTTCCCTATGCTTTACCAGACCCTCTGTGCTTTACAATGCTTCCCTATGCTTTATCACTTTGCTGTGCTTTTACTGTGAGGAGACTTTTATAAGGGACCTACTGCAAGTACAAGTAGGAGCCTCTATTCTATTAAATTCCAGGCCATTCTATTGAGCTCACAGTGACATGAATGTGGCCAACAAGGTTTGTTCACTTTTTCTTTCTTTCTCCAAAGTGTTCAGAAGGCTAAGGTCTGGAAGAATACTAATAATATAATTTAAATAATAATAATAATAATAATTGTCTTTAATAATTACTGTTATTCATTTTTTAAGTAATAAAACTGAACATGATCTTGTGAAAAAAAAAAATATATCAATAAAAAAAAGATTGACACAAGTTTAGTTAAAAATATATAATTCCTGTTTTATTAATAATAGTAGTAATAACATTACTAATTCAGATTATGATGCAGTTTGAAGGCTTCCGACCATTTTAAAAGTCCAGAACAACAAAATGGGGAACAGTGAGACAGTCCCATTAACCCACAGGCAAGGAGAAGGACAGACAGACAAACGGATGGACGAATGAACAAATGAATGGACGACACTGCTACCTTTACAAAGCTTTTGAAAACATAACTTTGAGGGGGAGGAGGGAAACAGTCCAGCAAACACAAGTCAAAAAGAACTGACCAGAGAACCAACTGTTTCATCGTCTCCGTCTTCTTTCTGTGGGGATCTGAAGGTTGAACTTCTTTTTAAAATACCAAAAAAAATAAAAAATAATATCGCACTGCTCAGTCTGGACCTTGCCCTGCTGTTGCTCTCGTTTACTTCATCTTCTTTCTGAAATCTACTCCGGTCACCATCCAAGAAGAATGGGCGTGCTGATCCAGCGGTTAAAGAAAGGGGTCTTGATACCAGGAGGTTCTAATCCCGGCTCAGCCACTGACTCCCTGTGTGTGTGCGTGTGTGAGAAACCCTGAGCAAGTCACTTCACCTCCTTGTGCTCCGTCCTTCGGATGAGACGTAAAACAAATGACCTCCTATTGGAAGTGACTGCAGCAGCAGTTGTTGATGATGCAGAGTTCACCCCCCTACTCTTTGCAAGTCGCTTTGGATAAAAGCGTTGTTTTTTTAAAAAAAAATGTATGTCTCAATAATAAAATGCAAAACTTTTGCCCGTAGCTGGACATTTTACACGTGATACAGGAAAAAACAAAAAACAAAAACAAAGCCTTAACTCATTACTCAGATATGCAAATTCCCCTATAGGGGACTCCTATAAACACAACACTGATATATGCACCCCTCACTCCCCTATACCCTTAAACATAATGTATAGATTAATACCATCAGACAGCAATCGATCCTAGTCAGTTACAGGAACACCCCATTCTTCTCCGACAGTGCAGGTGAAGCAATTCAGTCCCCAGTTGTCCTTATCTCCTATAGGGAGTAGGTCCCCTATAGATATACAGCAGTAAACATAAGCCAGCATGATCCTATAGGATCCAGTGCTATATTAACTCAGAAATCTCCCCAGTGTTTTATTATTATTATTATTATTATTATTATTATTATTAATTTCTTAGCAGACGTCCTTATCCAGGGCGACTTACAATTGTTACAAGAGATCACATTATTTTTACATACAATTCCCCATTTATACAGTTGGGTTTTTACTGGAGCAATCTAGGTAAAGTACCTTGCTCAAGGGTACAGCAGCAGTGTCCCCCACCTGGGATTGAACCCACGACCCTCCGGTCAAGAGTCCAGAGCCCTAACCACTACTCCACACTGCTGCCCTATTAAAATAAACTGTCCCTATAGATACAAAGCAGTATATTAATAATAATAATAATAATAATAATAATAATAATACTATTGATTTCTGTAGGGGGATCCCTGGTAGAATATACATTTTCAGAACACATGACACGGTCTCTCTCTTTAGTATAGGGGAGCTGGGGGTTGGGGGGTGTCTCTTAAAGTAACGCTCCCCACCCCCAGTCCTGGGGACCCCCTGTGTCTGCTGGTTTTCATTCCAACTGTGATCCCAATTACTAAACTCAACCCTTAACTGAACTAATACTTAGCTTAATTAGGCCTATTTAATTGTTCTCAGCTCCTGAAAAGTGGCAGATTTCAAGTTACTTGTAAGATTTTATATTCATTGATAACCGCTGTCTTAGAGAACACAGTAGTAAACACGACTCGTTAACTCTCATTCATAAAGTGCCTTTCTCATTCATGAAACCAAAGTGTTTTTGTGCCTTTTTTTCCCCCAATGACCCCAAAATAATAGACAGGAAATTCACAAAATAAATTACAACAAGCAAATTGAAGGAGTCAACTAGTTAGCAGCAAAACCACAGAGCAGAGACCAAAAGCATTGCATCGTCACCCTCTATATAGAATGAACTCACTCAGCTTCATAATGTAATTGTATGTAAAAATAATGTGATATCTTGTAACAATTGTAAGTCGTCCTGGATAAGGGTGTCTGCTAAGAAATAAATAATAATAATAATAATAATAATAATAATAATAATAATAATAATAATAATAATAATAGAGAATGAAACTGCTGAATAATGTTCCCTTGTTAACATATTGAATTCCACCCCTCTATATAGAATGAACTCCCTCAGCTTCATAGAGTCCAATGAAAGCTGCTGAATAATGTTCCCTTGTTAACATATTGAATTCCACCCCTCTATAGAATGAATGAACTCCATAGAGTCCAATCAGCTGAATAATGTTCATAGAATGTCCCCAATAGAGTCCAATGAAAGCTGCTGAATAATGTTCCCTTGTTAACATATTGAATTCCACCCCCTCTATATAGAATGAACTCCCTCAGCTTCATAGAGTCCAATGAAACCTGCTGAATAATGTTCCCTTGTTAACATATTGAATTGCACACCGCTTTATAGTTTTCCAGATACTTAACGGAAAAATTGACAAAAAATGTGACATTTCGAAATCCAACATAAAATACTCACTGTCTCAATGTCTCAATTTTAAAATTCTAGGTGATGCAAAACTTTTGGCCAGAGCTGTACAGTATAATTACTCCCTATAGAATGCTTCCCTATTGAAACTACAGCTGGGATATTACAGTGACAGGACTTGACACTCACAGGGCTGGGAATCAGACTCCTGTTCCACAGCAGCCTCACCCATTCCAGGTTTTACTACCAGCTTGATCAGCCCCCAGTGTGTCTAGCTAACAAGCTCAGGTGTGTCTGATTATTAAACTCCTAGTGAAACCAGGACTGGATCACACTGCTGTGCAGCGGGAGTCTGATTCCCAGCCCTGCAGAGTCCTCGACACACACTTCTTAATAATACATTTCTGCACCAGTTCAGTCTTAGAAATTAATATAAAAATTGCCAGGTCCTTCACAACATATATACAGTATATTCAAAAATTATTCAAAAATGACTGGAAGATTCTGAAGATTTTTTTTTTTTTAAATCAAAAAAATTCTCTTGTCCTTTGTAACATTATAGATAGATAGATAGATAGATAGATAGATAGATAGATAGATAGATAGATAGATATAAAAAATAAAATGTAAAAAAAAAAGTTTGGGAAGATTGGCTACATATATGTTTTGCCTCCATTTCTTTCTTTTATTATTGAGAGCAGTTTTTTGGGGGGGGGGGGTTCTAGGTTCAGCCTAGAACCGCATCCAGTTCTAGAACATGACGTTCTGGATCCTCGAGTTGGTTGTGGCGAAAAGAAAAAAAAAGTTTGATTCTAGAATAGCGAGTTCTAAACAAGAGAGATATATCTGAAGGAGGGAATAGGGGAGAGGAGGGGAGGGAGGGTGGAGTGATGATGTAAGCACTCTTTTGGGATGCTGAATTGCTGGGGTAGGAAGTAACGTTACCATGATTATTATGGAGTGCATTGCATGGTGGGTAATTGTGAGGACTCGTTTAGAAAGCAAGATCGTATCAACTTTCTTTGTCAGTAAATCTTGATGGGAAATTTAGAAATATTAAATTCAGTGGTAAATGTTTCCACTAGAAGTCTTTCTCAGTGTATTCTCCAGGCAAGCTTCTCAAAGCCAGGTAAATGGCAGATTTTTAAAATGATCGGAAACTCGATACTGGAGAAGAGACACAACCCTGAATCACTAAGAACGACCGCAGCAAAAACAGCAGCCAATGATGTTTGAATCTACTTACCGTTTAAGAATGTTTAGTTTTTTTATTATTAACACTGTTAAAATGTTTAGTGAAGTAAATGTTTATAGTGCTTTTCTGGAGCACGCCTGAGTATTTGTGAATGTTTGTTTAAAAAAAAAAACACATTAAAAAGTTAAAAACTACAAATGCCATTTTCATTTTCCTCCAGGTATTATGCAGGTATTGAGACTAGTGCTGTACCGCTTCACTGTGTATCTAACACTACATCTCCCAGCATCCCTCACCACTGCCACGGGTGCAGAGGCATGCTGGGAGCTGTAGTTACAGCTCGTGCTGTACCGCTTCACTGTGTATCTAACACTATATCTCCCAGCATCCCTCACCATTGCCGCGGGTGCAGAGGCATGCTGGGAGCTGTAGTTACAGCTCGTGCTGTACCGCTTCACTGTGTATGTAACACTACATCTCCCAGCATCCCCCACTATTGCCATGGCTGCAGAGGCATGCTGGGAGCTGTAGTTACAGCTTGTGCTGTACCGCTTCACTGTGTATCTAACACTACATCTCCCAGCATCCCTCACCACTGCCACGGGTGCAGAGGCATGCTGGGAGCTGTAGTTACAGCTTCGTGCTGTACCGCTTCACTGTGTATCTAACACTACATCTCCCAGCATCCCTCACCATTGCCGCGGGTGCAGAGGCATGCTGGGAGCTGTAGTTACAGCTCGTGCTGTACCGCTTCACTGTGTATCTAACACTACATCTCCCAGCATCCCCACTATTGCCATGGCTGCAGAGGCATGCTGGGAGCTGTAGTTACAGCTTGTGCTGTACCGCTTCACTGTGTATCTAACACTATATCTCCCAGCATCCCT
>CM072708.1:8195615-8225615 GCA_036884735.1 Huso huso | reverse complement strand
AGTGCATCAGGGTGAGAGAGAGAGTGTGTGACTGTCAGTAGAAAGTGTGAGAGGGGTGTGTCAGTGAAGAGTGGGTCTCAGGGTCTAGAGAGGGTGTCAGAGAGAGAGCATCTCAGTGTGTCTCAGCTGTGTCAGTCTCTCAGTGTAAGTGCATCACAGTGTGAGAGTGTGTGTGTGACTGTCAGTATCAGTGTGTCTCAGTGTGTCAGTGTCTCAGTGTGTCTCACTGTGTGTCAGTGTCTCAGTGTCTCTCACTGTGTCAGTGTCTCAGCATCTCAATGTGCCTCAGTGTGTCAGTGTCTCAGTGTCTCTCACTGTGTCAGCGTCTCAGTTTGTCTCAGTGTGTCTCAGTGTCTCTCACTGTGTCAGCGTCTCAGTTTGTCTGTGTGTCTCAGTGTCTCAGTGTGTCGGTGTGCTCCACTCACCCAGCGTGTTGACCATGCAGATCCCGCACATGTCCAGGGTGAGCAGGGTGCGGTAGACGGGCGCACCCCCCTCGTGGTTCATGAACAGGTGGTAGAGCACTGAGCCCAGCTGTGGGGACAGGCAGGCCAGGAAGTGGACAATCCCCAGCCAGGTGGCGCTGATCTGAGCCCACGGGATACTGAGAGGCAGCAGGAACAGGAAGCACAGCAGAGGGATACCTGCGGGAGGAGAGACAGGGGGTGAGAGGCGGACTACACTATGGCTTCCCAGAATCCAGGGGGTCTGTGAATCATTGACTAGCCAAGTCTATGACTGTGTGTGTGTGTGTGTTGGTACCCTTACAGGATGGAAATAAGACTTCATTGCCCTGAAAATTGAATGAAGTTAAAACCCATTCCACAATCCAGTAAAATATATAACACTTATGGCTATTGAATAAAGCAAAAGAACTGTGAAAAGAGATGCTGGATTGCTTATTCTATAATATATATAAAAATGGCTATTGAAACTCAGGGGGCTGTCTGAGAAATTATAATAAATAATTGGAGTCAGTATGATATTTAAAACTATGTTTATTGAAATTCAGGGGACTGTCCAATCATTTGGAGCCACAGTCAGTATAATATATAAAAATGGAGAATTGAAACTCAGGGGACTGTTTGAATCATTGCTGGAGCCACAGTCCATAATATGAAAATGGACCATTGAAACTCAGGGGAGAGTTGTTTGAAGGATGTTTTGAAAGAAACTACTGCAATAACATGCGGTTTTCTAGAAAGTAAACAAGACCATGCTTTGCAGCTTGATGTTCCCCAGTTAACAGCACAGACAGAGCATTGTTAGGTCCATGGAACTGAAGCCCTGCTGCTCCCCCAGCAACCCCTCTGCATAAACTGAACACCAAACAGAAAAACAACAAGTCAAGTTTGAAAAAAACAAGGATAGTTTGCCAAATAGATACAAGCTGTTTCCAAGGTGTAGGTACGAATGTTTACTGAATTGACCATAAGGTTTCCAAAGACAAGGCTGAAAATCAGGAGGACTCCTCTTCCACAGAAAAACATAAAAAACCCAGTCCAGGTTTTACTAAAATGCATATTGATCAGCCCCCAGTGTGTCTAGGGAGAATGTCAGGTGTGTCAGATTATCAAAACTCCTAGCTTTTGAAAAGGGATCAGCTCTATGTTCACGGAGACGAAAAGATGAAGCTTTGGAAAGAAAAAGAACAAATACCTACAGTGTAACATGGAGTCCAATAAAATAGATTATGTTTTGGGGCTGCTTTGCTGAACTCTCCACAGGGGCCGAATCTGTGCAGGGCATACGAAATGCAAGACTATCAAGGCATTCTGGCAGGACCACTGATATACTGCCCAGTGTCAGAAGCTCTGTCTACCCAACACAGGTCATGGGTCCAACAACAGGATAAAAACAAAAAACAGAACTAAAACCACCCAAGAATGGATAAGAACAAAACATTGGACTAAAGTGGCCTTCTATGAGTCCTGATCTGACACCTACCCGAACAGAGTCTATGGAAACTTGATGAAACCTTGCAGTCTGAGAAGGCACCCATCAAACAGACAGTCTATATAAGTTTGATATAAAACCCTGGGCCAAACTACCTGTTACCCAACACAGAAGTCTTATATAACACTGATATAAATGTTTGATTGCAGTGATTACCTACCTAAAGGTTGTGCAATAAAACATTAGGATTAGCGGTCCCATCATTTTTGTCCATGCCAACACAGATTTATAACATGATTTAAAATATTATGTTGAATGAAAAATCAAAACCAAAGTCAGATTTCTATTAAAACTGGAATAAACAATGGTGGATGCCAATTACTTTTTGTCCCAACACAGAGTTATTTAGAAAACTGATATTCTTCATTTTTTTGTGGAGAACTACAACAAATACCCAACACAGAGTGTATATAAAAACACTGATTAAAACCCGGGGGACTGTCGAATCATTACCCAACACAGAGTATAATATAACAGTATGATATAAAACCCTCAGGGGACTGTCTGAATCACCTGGAGCCCAGTCCAGTATAATATATAAAACTATGGATATAAAACCCAGGGGACTGTCTGACACATTGCTGAGCCACAGTCCAGTATATATAAAACTGCTATTAAAACCTCAGGGGGGAGTGTTTGAGGCATGTTTTGGCCTCACTACTGCAACCACTGCGGTTTATAGAAATAAACAAGATATAAATTGGTTCCCCAGTTAGAAGCACAGACCTACCCAACACAGTCTATATAACACTGATATAAAACCCCTCTGCATAAACGACACACCACCCCAAAACAGTCTATATAAGTTTGATATAAAACCAAGTGGAGTTTGTCAAATACACCTACCCAACACAGAGTCTATATAACACTGATATTAAAACCCTCCAAAGACAAGGCCTACCCAACAGACTCCTCTTCCACACTGATATAAAACCCAGTCCAGGTTTTACTACCAGCACCCCCCAGTGTGTCTATATAACAACAGGTGTGATATTTAAACCCCTAGTGAAACCAGGACTGGATCCCAACACAGAGTTTATATCCATCCTGATACAAACCTTTCCACAGACACCAAGAAGAAGGGATTATGTGCAGCATCAAACTGGGGAAGGGGATTGTGGAAGGATTAGGTCAATAAGTGTGTCATAGCTAACAAGCTCAGGTGTGTCTCCATTATTAAACTCCTAGTGAAACCAGGACTGGACACAGGGCAATGCTGGCAGGAGTCTGATTAAAAACCCTGTGATGATAACTACACACCTTATTAACACAGAGTCTATTACAACAGGGATATAAAACCTATTCCACAGCAGTGTGATCCATTCAGGTTCTATACCAACTGATAAAGCCCCCAGTGTGTCTAGCTAACAAGCTCAGGTGTGTCTTATTATTAAACTCTAGTGAAACCAGGACTGGATCACACTGCTGTGCAGCGGAGTCTGATTCACTGATCTGCACTTGGTGTACCAAACCAAGCACAGAGTGGTATTTTACTGATATATGCATATATACACCTACCGTCAAAAGTTTTAGAACACCTCCATTTTTCCAGTTTTTATTGAAATTTACCCAGTTTAATGTCTCAATGTACTGATGAAATTAAAGCATAGAACAAATAAACAATTGGAGATAAAAACAAATCATAAATCGTTTTGTTTAACAAAATTTAATCAAAATTTTTGACTCATCAAAGATAGCCACCTTTTGCAGATAGAACAGCCGAACACAGTCTCGTGGCATTCTTAAAACCCAATGGAAATCAAATATTGTTGGAAAGTTCTATATAACACTGTTGCAAACCACAAATGAACTGTTGCACCTGTAGGAGTTTGCTTTCACCCTTCTGTCCAGTTCATCCCAAACCAGCTCGATGGGGGTTTAAGTCTGGAGACTGTGATAAAATTCCATGATTTGAAGCCTACCCAACTTGTTCTTTTCTTCAAGGTAGTTCTGACATAGCCTGGGGTACCCAACACAGGTCTATATATCTTGATGTAAAACCCCTGACCAACTACCCAATACAGAGTCTATATAACACTGATATAAAACTGTGGTAGCAGTTTTGGTTCACCCAACACAAGTCTATATAACACTGATATAAAACCCTGCTCAGAGTCGCGACTCTGGATCCACAAAGAGCCCCAGACCATAACACTGATATCCTCCATGTTTGACAGTTGGTGTCTATATAACACTGATATAAAACCATCCTTTCGCCTACCCAACACAGAGTCTATATAACACTGAAAACCCTGCGCGTGATGAACCTACCCAACACAGATTTATATAATTTTGATATAAACCCTCGGTCCACTACAGACCTTCTTCCAGTCTTCAGTAGTCCACTGATATAAAACCCTGGCCCAGACACCAAGAAGAAGGGATTATATTGCCATCTTGAACAATGATTTTGGAACTGCCAGTCAATAGTGTGTCTAGCTAACCTGCACAGGTGTGTCTTATTTCACAGTTGAAACCAGGACTTGATCGACCAGTGTTAAGCTGTGCTTGAAGCTGTTGTCCTGTGAGCCCCTATGATGATAACCAGCTGTTGATTCTCAGAAACTTGTCTTCTGATTCTGCAGGATTTGGGTCTGAGACCTGTTCCTGTCAGCAGTTTCCTCCAGTTTCCAAGTTTTTTGATGGTGTAGGAAACTGCCCTCACTGACACCTTGGCTTTCTTTGCTCAGGTTTCTCTAATTAAAAGACCTAAACCAGGACTGGGTTATAATGGTCTGTCTGTCTTCCTTTGTTAATTGCCTTTTTTATTATTATTATGAGAGCAATATGGTACTTCCTGCACTACAATACTGTCCAAATAATCCATTCAGTTTTGTAGTAACACAGTCTGTTCCCCCACTGCTTTTATACAGACAGAGGGTTTGTAATTAAATCCCTAAAAAGTTGGGAATGGATCACATCAACTTTCAACGGGGCTTGATTCCCATCCATTGCTGCAGAACAGCTGTTAGTTATTAACCCATTACTTGTTCCCTGAAAAAGGCCTTTGGTAATAACTCTGAAATGTACATTATTTTTCAGTTTTTTGGTAACCTAAACTTTTTTTAGCCCCCCGGTGTGCAGTTAACAAGCTCAGGTTTGTACCATTTCAGGAAATTCACTGGACTTGAACTGCTTAAATTTCAATAAAACTGGAAAATGGGGTGTTCTAAAACTTTTGACCGGTATATGCATGTATATATATTTTAAACATACTCACCGTGTGTGTAGATGTTCCCCAGTTCGTTGTGAAGGTAGAAGAGGCTTTTGACACAGTCGTTGACCGAAGACACCGGCCGGTAACCGGTGAGGACGTATCTGTTGAACTGGAGGTGACGAGGCGAGCTCGCCAAGTCCAGCAAACGGGGTCCGTTCAGGAAAGCCATCGAGGGACAGACTGGACAAACAAAACAATATATATATTTTAAATAAAACGTTGTGCAATATATACAAAATATATATACTTATATAATAATACATATATATATATATTTTTTTAAAAGTACAATATTTATTTATAAAAAAACAAATTAAATCCTATACAATATATACACATTACATTATTATTATTATTATTATTATTTATGGTCAAACGCAGCATCACCTAAAATTATCCAGGATTGACTTAAAAAAAAAAACAAATGAATTTCATTTAGATATTATATATATATATATATATATATAAAATACAATTATGAAAAAAAAACTATAAAAAACTTTTTTTGCATCACCTAAAATTTTATAGGATTAAAAAAAAAAAAAAACTGTATGAACATCATTTAGATATTTTATTTAACATCAAACAGAAATTGCAAAATGACAATGGTATGAAAAAAAAACTTAAAAAGTACTTTTCTTGATTAATAAATAAATAAATAAATAAATAAATAAATAAATAAAACGTTTGTTACTTTTAAAATCCATCGCTAATTCTTCCTGTTGTTATCTGAATTCCATGTTGACGATTTCTTGTTCTCCCAATCCAATCGGACAAAATAATAATAATAATAATAATAATAATAATAATAATAATAATAATAATAATCACAGTCGTTGTACAGCGTATTTTATCAATGCATAAACTGGGGACTGGTTTGTTCGCTTGTGGTCTTTTGCAGTCTTGTCGTTATTATTATTATTATTATTGATTTCTGATCGCTCGACTCTTTGTGTTTGTGAATTATGTTATCGTTTAAAAGTGAATGACTTTCCAACCTCCATTCATTCGCTCGCTCCGTGCGTAAAAGCCGCGATTTGCTTCTCAAATTCGGGTTAGTTTTTTCTTAGAAACCACGGGCGGCTAAACTGTCCTTTCTTTCATCGCCCGATATGTAAAAACTAAAACCCTCGTCCTTACCGCCGCGCCGTCTCCTCTCATCTCGGCTCCCCTCGCTGACTGAATGAAAAGGAGGAAAAAAAAAGGCAGGAAGAAAAGAAAGGAGGGGCCGGCTACGGGGTTTGGCTAGGCTAGCTCTTTATTAAAATAAATAAATAGATAAATAAATAAATGAGAGAGAGAGGAGGGGTATAGTGTTGGTGCCCCGGGTTGCACGGCTGTAGATGATGATGCTGGGGGTGTGTGAGAGAGAGACGGAGGGAGGGATAAAGGGCGGGAGAGAGAGCGAGCGAGAGCGAGGGGCTCCAGCGTTCGAACGCCGTTATTTTGAAAATCTCAAAGATTCCATTGATAACGGTTTTTTTTTTTCATTCGAGCACGCCGCGTTGGTTATTATTATTATTATTATTATTATTATTATTATTTTTTTCACGATCCCTGCAATTCATTTGAATGGTTTTGTCTATTATTAGTATTATTATAGAGTAGTGGTATTTATTTATTTGTTTATTTAATTATTTCAAAACTGCAGTAACCCGAGCTGCAGTTTTAAGTACACCTATATGTATTTATTTATTTATTTTACTTTTTACAACAATTTAAAATAGCATTTTCGTGCTCTTTAATTTATCCAAAGGAAAGAAAATAATAATTTAAATTGTTGACGGTCAGGTTTGTTTACATTCTCCAGAGAACGTTTTTGGCCCACAATCCCTTCTTCTTGGTGTCTGTGTTAGTTTACTACATTCTGAAAAGAGTTTAAACCTGCAGACAGACAGACACAGACAGAGCCCCACAATCCTGTTCAGTTTGACGCTACAATATAATCCCTTCTTCTTGGTGTCTGTATTAGTTTACTACATTCTGAAAAGAGTTTAGTTTCATTAAAGCTACAGACAGACACAGACAGACAGGCAGGCAGACAGACAGACAGACAGACACACACACACACACAGACAGAGAGACCCACAATCCTGTTCAGTTTGACGCTACAATATAATCCCTTCTTGGTGTCTGTGTTAGTTTACTACATTCTGAAAAGAGTTTAGTTTCATTAAAGCTGCAGACAGACAGGCAGACAGACAGACAGACAGACAGACAGACACACAGACAGACAGACGGACAGACAGACAGACAGACACACAGACAGAGCCCTACAATCCTGTTCAGTTTGACGCTACAATATAATCGCCGACCCCCTTTCCCTATCTTTTATGTGACAATGTGACATTTTGAAATCTAACATGAAATACTCACTGTGCTACTATTATGACTTCCGGTAGACTTTATTATTATTATTATTATTATTATTATTATTATTATTATTATTATTTTGCGATATCATTTTGTAGTTTCTCTTTGATTACATGATGTTAAAGATCTAAATTATGTTCTATTATATATATATATATATATATATATATATATATATATATATATATATATATATATATATGACATATGTGCCACTATGTGCAATTTGTGCAGCAGTGTGGAGTCGTGGCTAGGGCTCTGGACTCTTGACCGGAGGGTCGTGGGTTCAATCCCAGGTGGGGGGGGACACTGCTGCTGTACCTTTGAGCAAGGTACTTTACCTAGATTGCTCCAGTAAAAACCCAACTGTATAAATGGGGAATTGTATGTAAAAATAATGTGATATCTTGTGACAATTGTAAGTCGCCCTGGATAAGGGCGTCTGCTAAAAAATAAATAATAATAATTTTGCATTTTTCCGTTACATGATTGTCTATTTCAATAGCTTTGCTGTGGCATTTTCAATAGCTTTGCTGTGACATTTTCAATAGCTTTGCTGTGACATTTTCAATAGCTTTGCTGTGACATTTTCAATAGCTTTGCTGTGACATTTTCAATAGCTTTGCTGTGACATTTTCAATAGCTTTGCTGTGGCATTTTCAATAGCTTTGCTGTGGCATTTTCAATAGCTTTGCTGTGACATTTTCAATAGCTTTGCTGTGGCATTTTCAATAGCTTTGCTGTGGCATTTTCAATAGCTTTGCTGTGACATTTTCAATAGCTTTGCTGTGACATTTTCAATAGCTTTGCTGTGGCATTTTCAATAGCTTTGCTGTGACATTTTCAATAGCTTTGCTGTGACATTTTCAATAGCTTTGCTGTGACATTTTCAATAGCTTTGCTGTAACATTTTCAATAGCTTTGCTGTGACATTTTCAATAGCTTTGCTGTAACATTTTCAATAGCTTTGCTGTAACATTTTCAATAGCTTTGCTGTGGCATTTTCAATAGCTTTGCTGTGGCATTTTCAATAGCTTTGCTGTGACATTTTCAATAGCTTTGCTGTAACATTTTCAATAGCTTTGCTGTAACATTTTCAATAGCTTTGCTGTGACATTTTCAATAGCTTTGCTGTGACATTTTCAATAGCTTTGCTGTAACATTTTCAATAGCTTTGCTGTGACATTTTCAATAGCTTTGCTGTGACATTTTCAATAGCTTTGCTGTGACATTTTCAATAGCTTTGCTGTGGCATTTTCAATAGCTTTGCTGTGACATTTTCAATAGCTTTGCTGTGACATTTTCAATAGCTTTGCTGTGACATTTTCAATAGCTTTGCTGTGACATTTTCAATAGCTTTGCTGTGGCATTTTCAATAGCTTTGCTGTGGCATTTTCAATAGCTTTGCTGTGACATTTTCAATAGCTTTGCTGTGGCATTTTCAATAGCTTTGCTGTAACATTTTCAATAGCTTTGCTGTGACATTTTCAATAGCTTTGCTGTGGCATTTTCAATAGCTTTGCTGTAACATTTTCAATAGCTTTGCTGTGACATTTTCAATAGCTTTGCTGTGGCATTTTCAATAGCTTTGCTGTGACATTTTCAATAGCTTTGCTGTGGCATTTTCAATAGCTTTGCTGTGGCATTTTCAATAGCTTTGCTGTGGCATTTTCAATAGCTTTGCTGTGGCATTTTCAACAGCTTTGCTGTGACATTTTCAATAGCTTTGCTGTTCCCATAAGATGTAACACGTTCGCTGTTTGGTTTTTTTTGGTGGGCAGATTGTAGCAATAATACCCCGAGCCACCAGGTGGCAGTGTCAACTGAGTTCCCCTTGAAAATCCGCGATTTTATTATTTATTTTTTTTCCAAGTCTTACAGGAGGAGCCTTAACGTGAGACGCCGTTGTGCGAGGTAGCATCGAACAAGAAGGGACAACTACAGTATTGTAGTTAAGGGGGAGGAAGGGTGTGTGTGTGTTATCATTATCATCGTACATCCAAAGGGGAATTGCCAGCGGAAAGGAAATATCTGAAAAAGGACGGAACTTTTGGGGGGGGGGGGGGAATAAACACGCAGCGACCCCTTTCGTTTTTAAACCTCTTTACGTTATCGGTTTACTGGAAAAGCGGGCGCGTTTGTTTGTTTGGTCTGGTGACAATACAAATACAGTACGAAAAAAGAAAATGACGCTACCCCGGGGTCGTGGGGCTAACACAGAGACCCGTCTGTGAGTGACTGGTAGTGGGGAAAAAAAAAAAAAAAAAAGGGGGCAGAAGACGGCAACCATTTTGGAGAAAAAAAAAAAAAGAAATAAAACAAAAGAAAAACAAAAAATAAAAACGAGAGACGTTGTGTTGTGTGGATTATACAGGGACGGCAGGACCCGCCGCCGTCGTTAACCGTTTTTGTTTTTTTTCCCGCGGACCGCCTCGTATTTATACCCACACGACGAGGGAGGCTCGAGCTGTCCGCGAGTCTCCATATTGTTCCCGAGGAGCGAGAGCAAGTGGGGCACGCGCTGGCCGTTCTCTAAAAGCTTTTAAAGGCGCAGGACGCCGCTGTGGAGGGAGGGAGGGAGAGATACACAAAAATACTGAAGAGAAAGAGGGATTTACTGTCAAAAGGGGAAAGAAATTGGTGTCTCTTTCAAGCAACAAAGGACTTTTTTTTTTATATATATATAAATAACCTCGAAAAGGACCACTGTGGGAAGAAAAACAAATCAAAACAGTGTTTTCCTGGCAAACCTCTCCGCTGCCACTTTTGTGTGTGTGTGTATACAGATCAGCCCTCACAAAGCGTCTCGTTTTAAAGCTGATTATTGAATTCGTCTGTGGATGTGTTTTTCCCTAAATCTTCCAATATTTTAATTTTGTTTATCAATCACCTCCACACCTCTGTTTTGTCCTCATCAAAATAAACTACCACGGGAAACGTTAGCCGCCCAAACTCCCTCCCCCTTCAGTTCAGTGACTTTTTGGATTTTAATGAAAAATAAACTAAATATATAATATACATATATATCTTTTTTTTTAAAAAAAAAATTTGAGGAGAGGGGGGGAGGGAGGAAACAAAAAAAACGAAACGGTTTATGACGGGGACCACACCTGGCTATTTAAAGATTAGAAATATCTTAGTTCCGGCGCTTTCTACACACGCTGTTGAATCGTAGGTACTGAAATCAACACAAATATTATAATAATTAGTCGTAGTATTTTAATTATTACTATTTTTTTTTTTTAATAAGACCGAGGCGCCGTTTCCTTTTTCAAACGTGTGAGACGCCGTCTGTCTCTGAATCACACATACTTAATTGAGCCCGCAGACGTACCAGTTATTAATAAACTGTTTATAATATTATTAACATCGGTGACAGAGAAGTAACACAAATAATAACGCTTAAACAACGTGTTTGGTGTGACTGCGTGCAATTTCAATTTAAATAATAATAAATAAATAAATGTGTTTTAAAAATAACGATTAAACATTTAACACCATTGCAACCTGGCCAAGTGTATCCATTTTACGTAAAATAACTGTATTATTTGCAAACAAATAATTGGTGAGAGAAAAAAAAAGGTTTAATTTATTATTTATTTTCTGTTATTGTTTTCTGTGTTGCTTTCTTTAAAATCTGAGGTGGGAGAGAAATAAGGCGATCGGACTAACCTAGGGTGAAAATTACTTGTGCTGTTTTCTGCGGGCCGGGCGGCTGTTGTCGATTGAAGGGAAAAAATATATATAAAATAATTAAATAAATAAAAACCGAGAGAGACACACTCGGAGGAAATACATCTAGAATATTCTTTTTATAATTTATACAAAACAACACACACACAGAATTAACCTCGGTGTGGTAGGTTGTGTGTTTTGTGCACAAAAAAAACGACAACAAAACAAAAGTCATATTTTTTAATAATGCCGGATAAGCCTTCCTGTCGTGTCGACCCGGGTATAAATCGTGTTTTTATACGTCTGTGGTGCTATTTTCTATCAAACTTAGTTACACAACAAAATAAATGACCCTATTCTGGGATGTGGCTTTAAATAAATAAAATAAATAAATAAATAAATAAATAAAAACACACACACAAAGCACAAGAAGAACGAGAAGGATTTCTTGTTACGTTGCTGGATTTTAAATAGTTCTGATCAGTATTTGGTTTTAAAACTGGTCCGCTTTAGGGTTTTTCAAAGGATATACAAAATAAGACCCCCAAGTTTTTTAATTATTTTTTTGGGGGGTGGGTGGGGGCTTGGTCGTGTCTCAGAAGTTGAAAAGACGTTTATTATTATAACGAGAGAGGAAGTTGAACACGATGGAAGGCCCTTGTCGAAGCAGCGGCTCTCGGCAGAGCCGGAGATCCCGGTCTCAGCGCGACCGGGAGCGGCGGAGGAGGAGATCAGGCCTCGGCGAAACGCGGGCCTACTCCCCGTCCTCTGGTTCGGAGCTGGAGGGAGCCGCGGGACCGGGAGCTGGGCCGGGAGGACTCGGACTCGGCGGGGAGGACAGCAGGCCTGCAGCCCATAACAATAGGCCTAGACCGCCGCGGCGGAGGAAACGAGAGTCGGTGTCGTCCGAGGAAGATCTCATTGACTGTTTCGCCATTGCCAGCTTCATTTCCCTGGAAGCGTTGGAGGTGAGAGGGGTAAAAAAACCAAAAAAAAACACTTTTGTGTTTTATTACAAAATGTAAACATATTTTGTTGTTGTATGTATGAAGTGTAGACTTTGTGTTTGTATACCCTGGTCGTTATCTTCATCGTGATAACTAAACAGTGCCTCCTAATAGTTTACTAATTTTATATATATATATATATATATATGAGCCACGCACAATTGCCAAATTACTTCTTAAAAAAAAAAAAAATAAATAAAACTAAGGGTTTGTGAGTTACGTTGACGTACGTGCGTCTGTAAACGAATTATTTATCTAAGATAATTTTACTTCTGTAAATTATACGTAGTTTTCTCATTGTGATGTACGCTGTTTACCCAGATAGGAGCAAACGGCTTAATAATGGGTCAGTCACACATATAGACTGCCGTTTTAAATGTGTGAACTCCCTGTCAGTGTGGTTTTAAAAAAAAAAAAAACAAAACAAAACACTGATGTCATAAACAGGACTGCCTCCTTTTAACTTGTGTTTCTTCTCCAGATCTTTTTAGTTTTTCCAGATTACGTTTTCTCTTTGATTTAAGGAAGCCACTGCCCCGCCCCCACTCTGTGCCACAGGGATTAGGGACCCCACATCCTGACACCCCCACACTAGATTCGCTCTCCCTGTGCAGACAGGCAGGCTTGCTGATCCAGCGGTTAAAGAAAGGGAGTCTTGATACCAGGAGGTTCAAATCCCGGCTCAGCCACTGACTCCGTGTGCGTGTGTGTGTGTGTGTGTGTGACCCTGAGCAAGTCACTTCACCTCCTTGTGCTCCATCCTTCAGATGAGACGTCAAACAAACGAGCTCCTATTGGAAGTGACTCTGCAGCAGCAGCAGCAGCAGTTGTTGATGATGCAGAGTTCACCCCTGAGTCTCTGTAAGTCGCTTTGGATAAAAGCGTCTGCTAAATAACTCATTAATAATAATAATAATAATAATAATAATAATATGCATTGCAATACGCATCACTTTTTAATAATGCATAATTTATTTATTTATTTATATAGCACCACTCGCCAGTTGGTAACCGGAGAGCTGTACAAGGCAAAAATAACTAAGATTTAAATCATCATTTCAAGCCTATTCTTGTGGTGTTAAAATACACGCCCTTAAAATGAGATGAGGTTTGCGTTTCATACCAGATACAAAACACAAAAACACACACTTCTTCACCCAAGCACCGCTGTGCTGTGATCTTGTTGTCACTACCCCACAAGACGATGCAGTGCGTGGCAGAGATAGGGGTGAGGCGATTCGGAGACGGCCCGTGTGTCGCTGCACCCCTGATTAAGGACAGGGCGGTCCGTGGCGTGCTGTACAAGGAGATAAGACAAAACTGGGTCTTAATACCTGTGCTTGACCTCCGTATTTTTCTTTTTTTTTATTATAAATTTAGTAGTCACAAATTTTTTTTTTTTTTTTTGGTTTTCTCCCTAATTTAGTAGTGTCTAATTTTGTTTAGCCCGGCTCACCGCTAGCACCCCTGCGCTGACTCGGAGGCACCCGGCCAGACCACAGGGGGCGCTGGTGAGCCGAGGACACCCTGGCCGACCTAAACCCTCTCCCCCTCCCCCCCTCCCCCCAATTGTACAGTGTGGGGGGTGTTAGGATGTGGGGTCCCTAATACCTGCCTCACAGGGAGTGTAAAGTCTTATTCCCATCCCTGTGATGATACCCAGCATTATGAATGCAGGGATGGGAATCAGACTCCTATTGCACAGCAGTGTCACCCATTCCAGGTTTTACTACCAGCTTGATCAGCCCCCAGTGTGTCTAGCTAACAAGCTCAGGTGTGTCTGATTATTAAACTCCTAGTGAAACCAGGACTGGATCACACTGCTGTGCAGCGGGAGTCTGATTCCCATCCCTGCAGTAAATACATCTCTGGGCCAAAAGTTTTGCATCACCTAGAATTTTAGGATCGACACAAGAACAAAAAAAAAAAACTATATGAACATAATTTAGATCTTTTTATTTAACATCATGTAATCAAAGAAAGTGCAACATGATATTGCAAAAAAAAGTCTACCAAAAACCGTAACAGTAGTACAGTGAGTGTTTTATGTCAAACTTCCAGTCAGTTTTTCGTTTAATGTATCTGGGAAAACTACAAAGCGCTGGGTGTGGAATTCAACATGTTAACAAGGGAACATTATTCAGCAGCTTTCATTGGACTCTATGAAGCTGAGGGAGTTCATTCTATATAGAGGGGGTGCAATTCAATATGTTAACAAGGGAACATTATTCAGCAGCTTTCATTGGACTCTATGAAGCTGAGGGAGTTCATTCTATATAGAGGGGGTGCAATTCAATATGTTAACAAGGGAACATTATTCAGCAGCTTTCATTGGACTCTATGAAGCTGAGAGAGTTCATTCTGTAGGGTGAGGATGCCAGGCTTTTGTCCACAGCTGTATTTTTGTGTTTTTTAGGGAATACAAATCTCTTAATATCTCTTTCCCTCCTCCTCCTCCTCCTCCCTCTCTTTTTTTCCTCCCAGAAGGACTCGGTCCAGAAGCCTTCGGAGCGAGCCCAGCTTTGGGAACGCCGCAGTGGAAAGAGGAAGCGACCGGAAGAGAACGGGCCGGGCTCGGACCTGGGAGAGAGGAGGGGGGGAGGCAGCACGGACAGGGAGCGAGAGAGAGCCAATGGGATGGGAGAGCCTGACAGGAGAGCCAAAAGGAGGAGGAGAAGGAGGAGGAGAGAGGTACAAGCGATGGGAATCAAACTCCTATTCCACAGCAGTGTGATCCATTCCAGGTTTTACTACCAGCTTGATCAGCCCCCAGTGTGTCTAGCTAACAAGCTCAGGTGTGTCTTATTATTAAACTCCTAGTGAAACCAGGACTGGATCACACTGCTGTGCAGCGGGAGTCTGATTCCCAACCCTGTGATGATGGTAGTGATTATTACAGGGGATGGAAATAAGCGATTTTGCTTAAAAATTTCATGCGAGAAAAGGGTTTTAAAACAAAACCAAATGTAAGCTTGTTTTTGTATTAGTATTTGGTGTGTAATAATCATTTCAAAAAATTTTTTTTTTTTTTTTCTTATATAATACAGGGGTCCGGTCCTGCCTTTTTAGAAAACGGTTATATTGTAAGTATGTGTGTAACCAGGGTAGGGGTAGGGGGGGGTAGGGGGTAGGGGGTAGGGGTAGGGGGTGGGTGGGGGCGGGTGTGGGGTCAGGAAGGAAAGCACTGATTGGCTGTGGCAGGTAGCGAGTCCAAAGGCGTGAAAGAATGTCCTTTACAAAGTGTCCTGATGGAATCAGAGCTAGGCAACTCTGTGTGGGCAGCAGTGTGGAGTAGTGTTTAGGGCTCTGGGCTCTTGACCGGAGGGTCATGGGTTCAATCCCAGGTGGGGGGGGACACTGCTGCTGTACCCTTGAGCAAGATACTTGACCTAGATTCTCCAGTAAAAACCCAACTGTATAAATGGGTAATTGTATGTAAAAATAATGTGATATCTTGTAACAATTGTAAGTCGCCCTGGATAAGGGTGTCTGCTAAGAAATAAATAATAATAATAATAATAATAACTCTACAAAACCAAGCCACCCTGACCCTAACCCCAGCCCTAACCCAATACTTAACCATTAAGAATCATCTGAAGCCCTGAAGACAGTTTCTAGTGGATATTTCTGTGTGCTGCAGTGAGTCCGAGAGGTGTTTGCTTTAAATTCTTCCTGAGGGAAACGCAGCAAAATTCTAGGTCCTAAAATGTTTTGGCTGTAGCTGTATGCTTCTGTATAAGCACCTGTGATTTATCAAGGCTTGGGTTATTTAGAATAAAGCACAGTTAACGTGGGTGTAGCTGTTTCAATCAATCAATCAATCAATCAATATTGATTTTGTGTATCGCCTTTCATAGTGGACCACTATCACAAAGCGCTTTACAAGATAGTGAGGAATAATGCATTAAATACAGTGAAATACAGGGCACAGGACATTAAATACAAACAGTAAAAAAAAATATGCAAATACATTAAATACAGACATAACACATTAAATGCAAGGATGTGAATTTTAAACATTGTGGATGCGTGTGTCACACAGAATCGATAAGCGAGTGAAAAATCTGAAATAGCAATTAACTAATAACGGAAATCAGGCTTAGAGAGCAGGGAAAGCGAGAGAACAAGTGGGTCTTGAGAGTTGATTTGAAGCGAGCGACTGTGGGAGCCGACGCTCTGGAGCTGGGAGAGAGCTCTGGAGAGTCGGGGGGACTTGTAAGCTGTAGGTTCGTTCTCAGAGTGCGGTTCGCTTTTGCTTGGGGATGACAAGCAGGCCAGAGTTCGGAGGATCTCATCTTGCGTGTAGGGGCATGTTATTTTTTAGTGTAACTGGGTTTGGAATTAGAAATTACTGCGGTGTCATTGAAATTCAAGTTTTAGCCAACAGTTGTTTTGTTTTCTCCCCACAGTGCGACACAGAGAGCGACTCCGACGACAAGGTAAGGGTCTTGCGAAAAAGCCTAGTTTGTGATGGTTGCCGTTTTACCCCATTTTTGTCCCGATGGAGCTCTCCGCAGAAATCAGGTGATGGCAATCGTGTTAGAGCAGCGATCCGCACAGATCCCAAGCTGCTGTTTCTTAATTCTCTCTGAACGGTGAATCAGACCCCGATCCACACCAGAGATCCTCGCCCGATTGTCAGCCCCCCGATTTCTGAGGAGAGATCCGTCCCGATAATCTGATAATCGGTTTGTGCTGCAATAGAGCTTTTGTGTTTTATATTGTTAGAATGTGTGCAGTTTTGGATATTTTGTGTGTGTGTGTGTGTCTGTCTGTCTGTTTGCAGCTCTGGCCAAAAGTTTTGCATCACCCCCCCTCTATATAGAGTGAACTAATTTTGCTTCATAGAGTCCAATGAAAGCTGCTGAATAATGTTCCCTTGTTAACATGTTGAATTCCACACCCTCTATATAGAATGAACTCCCTCAGCTTCATAGAGTCCAATGAAAGCTGCTGAATAATGTTCCCTTGTTAACATATTGAATTCCACCCCTCTATATAGAATGAAACAGCTTCATTGAAAGCTGCTGAATAATGTTCCTTGTTAACATATTGAATTGCACCCTTTATATAGAATGAACTCCCTCAGCTTCATAGAGTCCAATGAAAGCTGCTGAATAATGTTCCCTTGTTAACATATATAGAATGAACTCCCTCAGCTTCATAGAGTCCAATGAAAAGTTCCCTTGCTGAATAATGTTCCCTTGTTAACATATTGAATTGCACACCCTCTATATAGAATGAACTCCCTCAGCTTCATAGAGTCCAGTGAAAGCTTGTTAACATATTGAATAATGTTCCCTCCTTCATAGAGTTAACTGAATAATTGTTAACAATTTGCACACCCCTATATAGAATGAACAGCTTCATAGAGTCCCGCTGAATAATGTTCCCTTGTTAACATATTGAATTGCACACCCTCTATATTTCCCAGATAGAGTTCAATGAAAGCTGCTGAAAAACTTGAGAAAATGTTTTCCCAGATACATAAAACGAAAAACTGACAAAATGCGACATTTCTGAAATCTAACATGAAATAATCACTGTACTGCTATGATGGCTTCCGTGATATCATTTTGTAGTTTCTCATTGATTACAACATGATGTTAAATAAAAGATCTAAATTATGTTCATATTTTTTTGAATTTTTTTATATTTATGTCTCAATCCTAAAATTCTAGGTGATGCAAAACTTTTGGCCAGAGTTTCATCTGTCTGTCGGTTGGTCTACACTGGAATTTTTTTTTTTTTGATTCACTGTGTGGTTTTCTTCTGTTTTCAGGCCTCTGAGAGTGAGCTGGATCACTCCTTCACGGTCTCCACGAGCAGAAGTAAGTGTCTCTCCTCTCGTTCACAGCAGGGATGGGAATCAGACTCCTATTGCACAGCAGTGTGATCCATTCCAGGTTTTACTACCAGCTTGATCAGCCCCCAGTGTGTCTAGCTAACAAGCTCAGGTGTGTCTTATTATTAAACTAGTGAAACCAGGACTGGATCACCCTGCTGTGCAACGGGAGTCTGATTCCCATCCTTGTGTGTCAGTATTAGTATTATTGGTCAGTATTCGCGGTCAGTGGTCAGCAACTGATTTCTACAGATCTGAATAATCGCGCAAATCTGTATCGTGCCACACGACTGACCCCCCCCAAATACAAGCCCACAGTGTAAATTTCTATTTGTATTTATTTATTAATTTATTCATCTGTTTTGTCTGTAGTTCCAGAGACGGCGGGGAACGGTCTGACCCCTCATGACCTCGCCCCCCGCCTCTCCGTCACCCCCAGGGTATCGGGGATCCAGCGCAGCCAAGAGAGGAACCACGATGCGGACGGCAGACTGCCGAAAGAACCCCCGGGCCTGCCGCTGAGCAGGCGCCTTCACCCCTCCTCTCCCTCGCTGCCCAAAGAGGCACGGAGAGGGGGGGACAAACCTTCCCCCTCACCCAACTACCACGGGGGCCAGACCCAGGTCCGGACCCCCACACACCCCCCGTCCAACCCCAGCCAGGGGAATCGCTCCACCCCCCAGCCCAGATCCCACGGCAAGGGCCTCCTACAGCACCCCTTCAGCGCAGGACTCGGGTTCAACAACAGGTTAGTAAAGCTTGGAGATGGATTGAGACTGGAAATGACTCTTTATTCAGCTGTTAGACAGATATCTAAAATGATATATATCTATCTGTATGTGTATATGTGTGTGTGTGTGTATATATAAAATATATATATAATGTATATTAACTATCGCTTTGTAGTTTTCCATATACTTAATGAAAGTACATATATATATATATATATATATATATATAAAAATTTTAGCTCCGAGCCAGCTGGCCTACATATTAATAATAATAATAATATTATTTTATTTCTTAGATGCCCTTATCCAGGGCGACTTGCAATTGTTACAAGATATCACATTATTTTTACATACAGTTCCCCATTTATACAGTTGGGTTTTTACTGGAGCAATCTAGGTAAAGTACCTTGCTCAAGGGTACAGCAGCAGTGTCCCCCACCTGGGATTGAACCCACGACCCTCCGGTCAAGAGTCCAGAGCCCTAACCACTACTCCACACTGCTGCCTGTGTGTGTGTGTGTTTGTGTGTGTGTGTAATATATATTATTCACGCAGACGCATTTATTTGTATTTATAAACACAAATTGTTTTGCCAAGGATAGCCTGATAAAAAATTATGTACCAGTGTTTGTCGACCTATTAAAAATCACAATGGACGAACAGAATAACTTTCTCTTCCCTCCCTCTCTCTCTCTCTCTTCCCTCTCTCTCTCTTACCTCCCTCCCTCCCTGTCTCTCCACCACCCCCTCTCCCTCTGTCTCTCCACCACCCCATCTCTCCCCATCCCCTCTCCCCCTCTCTCTCATCTCCGAGAGCACTCCCTCAAAGACCCCCACCTCCTCCTCCTCCTCTTCCAGCTCCAACCAGCTGTCTCTCCACCGGCCCTCCACCCCTTCCGGTTTGGCGCTGTCGCTCAACCCCCCCTTCCCGGGGGGGCTGCGGCCCCCCTCTCACCCCGGAGGGGGTCTCTTCGCCCCCTCGCCTGGCCTGCCCCCCCCTCCTCCCTTGCTGCAGGTGGCCGGGCATGCTGCGTCTGCGGCGGCGGCCTCTGTGTTCTCAGGTAAGGGGCTTCGCCTCACGGAGCCACTACAGGGTGGGGAGGTGAACTAGGATGCAGCAGTGACACATTAGACACACTGTGGGGCTGATCAACTGGATAAATTAATAATAGATAGATATAATTTAGATCAGACAGTTTTCAAAACAATTTTTGTTTTAAAAAATATATATATATACAATTATTATTATTATTATTATTATTATTATTATTATTATTATTATTATTATTTATTTCTTAGCAGGCCTTATCCTGGGCGACTTACAATTGTTACAAGATATCACATTATTTTTTACAGATATCACATTATTTTTCCCCATTTATACAGTTGGGTTTTTACTGGAGCAATCTAGGTAAAGTACCTTGCTCAAGGGTACAGCAACAGTGTCCCCCACCTGGGACTGAACCCACAACCCTCCGGTCAAGAGTCCAGTGCCCCTAACCACTACTCCACACTGCTGCTAATTAGTATTATTATTATTATTATTATCATTATTATTATTATCATCATAAAGCGGGCTTTGCTCGTTTGCTGGGGTTGCTAAATGTAATATGTTTTTCACGTGGGCAGCAGATTGTAATCAGTTATTGTGTTTGAGTTTCATCCTCCCCTCCCCTCACACCCAGACCTCTCTGTAGTTCAGAATAGAGCATCTCCAACTATATGAGAATCCATGCAAAGTCCTCGTGAAAACACTGCAGACTACAAACGTGTGGTTTTTTTTTTGTGTGTGAAGAGAGAGAGAGCTAGACAGATAGACAGCCACAGAGAGACAGGTAATACAAGGCTCTTCAAGGGCTAGCTCCGACTTATCTGTCCGATCTTTTATCTTTTTACACTCCCACTCGCAACCTCCGCTCTGCTGATCTCAGACTGCTGTGTGTCCCGCCTGTTCGCCTGCGCTCTATGGGCGACAGGGCCTCCTGTTGCTCTGCCCCCAAATTATGGAACTTTGTTCCACTAGAGATCAGGGACTCGGCTTCTTTGAGTGTTTTTTAAAGCTAATTTAAAGACTTACTTTTTTAGAAAGGCAGTTTTTATGATTTTGTTTGATTTCCTTGTGCTTTTTTATGTATAATATTTTTTATTTATTGTTGTACTGTTAATTGTGAAGCGCTCTGAGATGATTGCTTTTAAGGGCACTATACAAAATAGTTTATTATTATTATTATTATTATAGATAAGACAGCCAGAGAGACATAGACACAGAGAGAGAGAGAGACAGCTAGAGGTGTGTCTAAATATAATCACTCTGTCTTTGATTTTTCACAAGAGACAGAGACAGCTAGCTAGTGGTGTAGAGCTGGAGAGTTATTTAGCAGACGCTTTTATCCAAAGCGACTTGCAGAGACTAGGAGGGTGAACTCTGCATCATCAACAACTGCTGCTGCTGCTGCTGCAGAGTCACTTCCAATAGGAGCTTGTTTGTTTGACGTCTCATCCGAAGGACGGAGCACAAGGAGGTGAAGTGACTTGCTCAGGGTCACACACACACACACGCACACACACACACACACACACACACACACACAGACAGAGGGAGTCAGTTGCTGAGCTGGGATTTGACCCACCGGTAACAGATACACACAGATCTCATTTCTCTCTGTCTTTCTCCCTCCCTCTCTTTGGTTTTCCAGAGCAGGACCTGATCCGACAGGAGCTGAACTCTCGCTTCCTCACCTCCCAGTCGGGGGGAGGGGGCGGGGCTGAGCGGGCGGGGGGCGGAGCCGGTGGGGAGGGGAGGGGCCCGGCAGCCCCTGCCGCCGGCCCCCCCGGGTCTGGGACAGCCTCCGGCCCGCTGGCGTTCCAGTATCACCAGCATAACCACCAGCACCAACACACCCACACCCACCAGCACTATACCCCCTTCCTGCCTCCCAGTGCCGCCGCCACTGCTGTGGTACAGAACACCCCCGCCTCCCCCATGGTACGTGCCAACCCTATTGTGTACTGCTGGTCTGCGCTCCGGGCATACCAACTCAAAACAGGTGGTGGGGGGGGGTGGTGATGTAAAGTCCTCATGAACACTATATGTGAATGTTTGCTTTTGTCTGTCTGGGTGAGTAGACAGACCACTAGCCAGCCAGCCAGACTGCTAGACAAACTGTAGCCACCATTGTACCAAACACCCCCATGCCCCAGATGGTACGTACCAACCCCAGTGTACTGCTGCTCTACACTCCGGGCATACCAACTCAAAATCAAAATGGGGGGGGGGGTGTTGAGTCAATGTAAAGTCCTCATAAATATGTTTTTGTGCGTCTGTCTCAGTGAGTTAAGTGTTACAGGGTTAGGGTTAGAATGCAAGATTGATATTTAAATAATGTTTAGATTAGAATATGTGAGCTGGGCCACGCTTTCGGCTGTCGTTGGTTTAATAATAATCATTGTATGGTCAGATTGTGAAGCTCACTGTTTCGTTGGCTTTTAATTTGCAGTTCGATAAGTACCCTGGGAAAATGGACGGGCTGTACCGACACAATGTGAGTACGAGCGCTTTTATCATTGTTTTTTATTTTCTAAAGCTAAAAAGTGTAGACCGATTACTGAGAGATTTAGTTTCTTTCTTTCTCTCTCTCCTCTCATCCTTCTCTTCCTCTCTGTCTCCTCTGTATCCTTTCTCCCCCCACTCTCCCTCCCCCTTCCCCTCTCTCTCTCCTCTTCTCTCCCTCTTTCCCCTCTCTCCTCCCCTCTCCTCTTCTATCCCCTTCCCTCTCCCCTCTCTTCTCTCCCCTTCCCCTCTCTCCTCCCCCCCCCCTCTCCTCTCTCTCCCCCTCTCTCCTCTCTCTCTCCCCTTTCCCCCTTCCCTCTCCTCTTCTCTCCCCTTCCCCTCTCTCTCTCTCTCTCCCCCTTCCTCTCTCTCTCCTCTTCTCTCCCCTTTCTCCTCTCCCCCTTTCCCCTCTCTCCTCTTCTCTCTTTCCCTTCTCTCTCCTCTTCTCCCCCTTTCCCCTCTCTCCTCTTCTCCTCTCCCTTTCCCCTCTCTCCTCTTCTCTCTCCTCCTTTCCTCTCTCCTCTTACTCGCTCTCTTGAATAAAGTTTATGCAAGACAAATCTGTACAGTAACGCATTGGCTACCATTGCATATCTCAGCCCACACAAAGGAAAAACATAACTGGACAGTCTCGTACTTTTTTGGTTTGTTATTCAAGTCTTTTAAACTCCCAACCATTAAAAAAAAAAAAATGTCTTTGATTTTATATAACCCTTGTGGTTATTTTTTAATTAGAATAACAAATAGGGCTATTTAATACCTGCCGTTTTTAAAAATAAATAAATACAAATACTTAGAGGCAGTTATGTGTTTTAGCACAGCCCTCATATTGATATTGTCACTCTGCTAATGTCTGTGTCTCTCTGTCTGTCTGTGTGTGTGTCTCTGTCTGTCTGTGTGTGTCTCTCTGTCTGTCTGTCTGTCTGTCTGTGTGTGTGTCTCTCTCTCTCTGTCTATCTGTGTGTGTGTGTGTGTGTGTGTGTCTCTGTCTCTGTCTGTCTGTGTGTCTCTGTCTGTGTGTCTCTCTGTCTGTCTGTGTGTCTCTCTCTCTGTCTTGTCTGTGTGTCTCTCTGTCTCTGTGTGTGTGTCTCTGTCTCTGTCTGTGTGTGTGTCTCTGTCTCTGTCTCTGTGTGTCTGTGTGTGTGTCTCTCTTCTGTCTGTGTGTGTGTGTGTGTGTCTCTGTCTCTGTGTGTGTGTGTCTCTGTCTGTCTGTGTCTCTCCCTCTGTGTGTGTCTCTCTCTCTGTCTGTGTGTGTGTCTGTCTCTGTCTCTGTCTGTCTGTGTGTGTGTGTGTCTCTGTGTGTCTGTGTGTGTGTCTCTCTGTCTGTGTCTGTGTGTGTGTGTGTGTGTGTGTCTCTGTGTGTGTCTGTGTGTGTGTCTCTGTGTGTGTGTGTGTGTTTGTGTTGCAGTTCTACCCAACCTATCCACCCTCAGTATCTGGGCTCCCGCCAGTGCTGCCACCTGCTGGAACCTTCAGCTCACTGCAGGGAGCCTTTCAACCAAAGGTAAGTATTCAAGGGAGGGAGGTCAATACTGACCACTGACCAGTGATACTGACCACTAATACTGACACACAGGGCTGGGAATCAGACTCCCGCTGCACAGCAGTGTGATCCAGTCCCTGGTTTCACTAGGAGTTTAATAATAAGACACACCTGAGCTTGTTAGCTAGACACACTGGGGGCTGATCAAGCTGGTAGTAAAACCTGGAATGGATCACACAGCTGCTTGGGTTTGTGCGGGTCGCTGCTCTCCACAGTCTTAGAGAGAAGCAGCGATCGATCATCACAAACCCCAAGCAGCTGTTTCATCTTTATATTATTGATGAGTTTGACGAGAGGAAGTGAGATTGATTGTAAATGTCTTCCTTTTAAGAAACGAATACATGAGTCAGTTTAAATTTGAAATTTCATGTCGGTTTTATTATTTATTTTAACTGGTCAATAAAGCGGGCCAGTCTTTCTCAGTGTTTTTTTTGGTAGAGATGTTAAACGTGGCCCCGCCTCTCTTTCAGACAACCAATCAGGAGATAGCGGCGAGATTGGGGGCGGTGCCTCACCCCTTACAGCAGAAAGACCCACGCGTGAGTGACTGACAGATTAGAATTTGTTTAAGTATGAGCAAGGATTTTTCAAACGTCCTGCAATCCATGTTTTATTTATTTTTTTATTCCTCTTGTAATTTTTGTCTTGTCGTTTTTGTTTTTAATTAAAATCTGGCTTTGAGAAGCTTGTCTGGAGAATGTTACCTGGCAGGCACCAATGTAATCTGCCAGCTTAAAAATGAGGCCAAAAGTTTAGCATCACCAAGGCATTGTGTGAAGTCTTTGGAAAGCCCAAATCCTGCTCTTCCGAATGATGTTGGGACCTGAACTACACCTTTAGAAGCCACCGAGTAATAGGCCAGAAACGAAACTCCGGGATCTGTTGACTCATGTCACATGACTGGGCCTGTGCTGCGCTTTGCTGTAGTTTCGCTTCGCAGCGTCCGATATGGAAGTGTTATACATCATCGGAAAGCACTAAAGCTGCTCTTTCCAGTGAACTAGATTATTATTATTTGTTTATTTAGCAGACGCCTTTATCCAAGGCGACTTACAGAGACTCGGGTGTGTGAACTATGCATCAGCTGCAGAGTCACTTACAACTACGTCTCACCCGAAAGACGGAGCACAAGGAGGTGAAGTGACTTGCTCAGGGTCACACAATGAGTCAGTGGCTGAGGTGGGATTGAAACCGGGGACCTCCTGGTTACAAGCCCTTTTCTTTAACCACTGGACCACACAGCCTCCAGTGAACTAGATAGGTATCTGTTCTGGTTCCAGAGATATTCTCTCGAATGCCAGGCCCACGGACTGACCTAGTATAATATATGAGTTTTAAGGGGTTCATTAAAATAAATTAAAGAAATTAGATAGATAGATAGATAGCAGTGTGGAGTAGTGGTTAGGGGTTCTGGACTCTTGACTTGAGGGTCGTGGGTTCAATCCCAGGTGGGGGGGACACTGCTGCTGTACCCTTGAGCAAGGTACTTTACCTAGATTGCTCCAGTAAAAACCCAACTGTATAAATGGGGAATTGTATGTAAAAATAATGTGATATCTTGTAACAATTGTAAGTCGCCCTGGATAAGGGCGTCTGCTAAGAAATAAATAATAATAATAGATAGATTGATACATAATTTAGATCTTTTTAGACAGTTTTCAAAACAATTTTTGCTTTAAAAAAAAAAAAAAAAACGCCTTGGGCTTTGTAAACAGGAGGTCCCTGGTTCAAATCTCGGCTCAGATGCTGACTCCCTGTGTGTGTGTGTGTGTGTGTGTGTGTGTGTGACCCTGAGCAAGTCACTTCACCTCCTTGTGCTCTGTCCTTCGGATGAGACGCTGTCTATCAAGAACATTTCTTTACATACTGCTGCCTCCTACCAGCGAAAAACAGAACTGCAGACTGTAGCCGCGTATATTCTGCCTATTGAGTTAACATAGCACGTCAAAAACGAACGCACAGAGAAGCCCCTGCGGGTGACAAATTTGGACTCTCTTGCGCCCCCACAAGGTCTACTGGAATGAAGCCGTAATAGCGGTACAGTGAGTATTTCATGCTGGATTTCCAAAACATTATTCAGCAGCTTTCATTGGACTCTATGAAGCTGAGGGAGTTCATTCTATATAGAGGGGGTGCAATTCAATATGTTAACAAGGGAACATTATTCAGCAGCTTTCATTGGACTCTATGAAGCTGAGGGAGTTCATTCTATATAGAGGGTGTGCAATTCAATATGTTAACAAGGGAACATTATTCAGCAGCTTTCATTGGACTCTATGAAGCTGAGGGAGTTCATTCTATATAGAGGGTGTGCAATTCAAATGTTATGAACATTATTCAGCAAGGAAAATTCTATATAGAGAGTGTTATGTTCAGGGAACATTATTCAGCAGCTTTCATTGGACTCTATGAAGCTGAAAGAGTTCATTCTATATAGAGAGTGAGGGTGCAAAACTTCTGGCCAGAGCTGTATTAGGGGCAGGTTGAAAAATCTGACTGTCGCATGATTAGAAGGGAATGGAGCAGGCTGTGTGCCCAGCAGTTAGGATTCTACAGTCGTGCTTCTCAAAGTCGGTTCAAGGCAGATTCACAGAGAAAAAATATATATATATGAAAATAACTCGGAATTAGGAAAACGGACGATTTTTTTTTTTTATTATTATTTTTTTTAAAAATTATAATTAATTTAGTTTTTAATTGAAAATTAAAGACAGTCCGGTCTCTCTTTTAAACACTTGTGTTTGTGTTTCAATTTACAGCTCACAGATCCATTCAGGGCTGCATTACGAGTGAGTAATGTAAGTAAATTCTAATTCTAATTATTATTATTATTATTATTATTATTATTATTATTAGTAGTATTAAAAATCACCCAATCTACCTACCTGAGACATGGTTTACTTTAATTTATATTTTTTAGATCTCTTACACAGACACATAGATCGATTTGTCTACAGCTCTGGCCAAAAGTTTAGCATCACCTAGAATTTAAGGATTGAGACGTTTTTTTA
The DNA here is from genome assembly GCA_036884735.1 of Huso huso. Lineage (NCBI taxonomy): Eukaryota > Metazoa > Chordata > Actinopteri > Acipenseriformes > Acipenseridae > Huso > Huso huso. The sequence goes on along the minus strand of CM072708.1, from coordinate 8,198,707 downwards.
ATTATTTAAAAAAAAAAAAAAAAAAACTACAAACTGATATCGCAAAAAAAAAAGATACATTTAGAAGCTATCATTTAACAGTCCAGTAGCATTTCATGTTAATTTCAGAAATGAAACGTTTTATGTATCTACAAAAGGGTGTGGAATTCAATATGTTAAAAAAAAAGCTTTCATTGGACTCTATGAAGCTGAGGGAGTTCATTCTATATAGGGTGCAATTCAATATGTTAACAAGGGAACATTATTAGCATTTCATTGGACTCTATGAAGCTGAGGGAGTTCATTCTATATAGAGGGTGTGCAATTCAATATTTAACAAGGAACATTTTCAGCAGCTTTCATTGGACTCTATCTGAGGGAGTTCATTCTATATAGAGGGTGTGGAATTCAATATGTTAACAAGGGAACATTATTCAGCTTTCATTGGACTCTATGAAGCTGAGGGAGTTCATTCTATATAGAGGGTGTGCAATTCAATATTGGACTCTTTTATGAAGCTGTGTATAGATAGATAGTTCATAGCTAGATCTATATAGAAATAGGTAGTGTCAGATATAGTGAGATAGTGTACAGAGAGCAGTGTGGGTTTAAGAGTGTAAGTGAACTGTCTCTCTCTCTCTCTTTTTTTTCTCTCTGTCAGAAACCTGGGAAATGGTGTGCAATGCACGTAAGAGTAGCATGGATGATTCTGCGGCATCAGGAGGGTGTACCATTAAAACACAATATGTTAACAAGGGAACATTGAGACACACACTGACAGAGACTTGCACAGACAGAGAGACACCCAGACACACACAGGGACAGGCGCTCGGACGCAGAGACACACACAGACAGAGAGACACCCATACACACACACACAGGGAGGTCTACAGGGTGACAGACAGACACCCAGACAAACAGAGATATACAGACCAGAGCAGAGATATACAGACACACAGAGATAGACAGACACAGAGATATATACAGACTAGATATAGATAAAGATGCACAGAGATATACAGAAACAGGTAGTGTCAGATATACAGTGAGATAGTGTACAGACACACAGAGATATACAGACACACACAGAGATATACAGACACACACAGAGATATACAGACACACACAGAGATATCTCACTCTCTTTTTTACAGACACTCTATCAGAAACACAGAGATATACAGACACAACAGAGATATGCAACACACAGAGATATACAGACACACACACACACAGAGATATGACACACACGGACACAGATATCAGGAGAGAGATATACAGACACACCATTAAAAACACACACAGAGATATACAGACACACACAGAGACACACAGAGATATGACACACACAGAGACAGAGACTTGCACAGACAGAGATATACAGACACACACAGAGACACACAGGGACAGACACACACAGAGACACACAGAGATATACAGACACACACAGATATACAGACATGCACAGAGACACCAGAGATATACAGACACACAGAGGGACAGGCAGACACACACAGAGATACACACACACACACAGAGATATACAGACACACACAGAGATATACAGACACACACACACACAGAGATATACAGACACACACACAGAGATATACAGACACACACACAGGGATATACGACACACACGCACAGAGATACAGACACACACACAGAGAGACACAGACACACACAGAGATATACAGACACACACACAGGGACAGGCAGAGATATACAGACACAGAGACACACACAGACACACCCAGACAGACGCACAGAGATATACAGACACAGAGATATACAGACACACACAGAGATATACAGACACACACACAGAGATATACAGACACACAGAGATATACAGACACACAGAGATATACAGACACACAGATATACAGACACACACACAGACAGACACACACAGAGATATACAGACACACAGAGATATACAGACACACAGAGATATACAGACACACACACAGAGACACACAGAGATATACAGACACACACACAGACACACAGATACACAGACACACAGAGATATACAGACACACAGAGATATACAGACACACACACAGAGATATACAGACACACACAGAGATATACAGACACACACACAGAGACACACAGAGATATACAGACACACACAGAGATATACAGACACACACAGAGATATACACACAGACACACACAGATATATACACACACACAGAGATATACAGACACACACACACACAGAGATATACAGACACACACACACAGACACACAGATATACAGACATGCACAGAGATATACAGACACACAGAGATATACAGACACACACACAGAGATATACAGACACACACACAGAGACACACAGAGATATACACACACACACACAGACACAGAGATATACAGACACACACACAGAGATATACAGACACACACAGAGACACACAGAGATATACAGACACACACACAGAGACACACAGAGATATACAGACACACACAGAGATATACAGACATGCACACACACAGAGATATACAGACACACACAGAGAGAGATATACAGACACACACAGATATACAGACACACACAGAGATATACAGACACACAGAGATATACAGACACACACAGATATACAGACACACAGAGATATACAGACACACACAGAGATATACAGACACACACACACACAGAGATATACAGACACACACAGAGATATACAGACACACACAGAGATATACAGACACACAGAGATATACAGACACACACAGAGATATACAGACACACAGAGAGACAGACACACAGAGATATACAGACACACAGAGATATACAGACACACAGAGATATACAGACACACACAGAGATATACAGACACACACAGAGATATACAGACACACAGAGATATACAGACACACAGAGATATACAGACACACACACAGAGATATACAGACACACAGAGATATACAGACACACACACAGAGATATACAGACACACACAGAGATATAGAGACACACAGAGATATACAGACACACACAGAGATATACAGACACACACAGAGATATACAGACACACATAGAGATATACAGACACACACAGAGATATACAGACACACACAGAGATATACAGACACA
>CM072708.1:8098115-8190615 GCA_036884735.1 Huso huso | reverse complement strand
CAGTCCTGGTTTCACTAGGAGTTTAATAATCAGACACACCTGAGCTTGTTACCTAGACACACTGGGGGCTGATCAAGCTGGTAGTAAAACCTGGAATGGGTCACACTGCTGTGGAACGGGAGTCTGATTCCCATCCCTGCAATAATAAAGCTGGTTATCATCACAGGGATGAGAATAAGACTCCCGTTGCACAGCAGTGTGATCCAGTCCTGGTTTCACTAGGAGTTTAATAATCAGACACACCTGAGTTTGTTACCTAGACACACTGGGGGGCTAATCAAGCTGTATATTGACCGGTCTCTGGTATCCTCTCTCTTTACAATTTTTTTATTCCCTTCCCCAGGGATGGTGTTTACGGTCGTCACCCAGTCCGGAGGTCTCCTGTCACCCCAAACCAAAAGTGCGCGCCCCCTACCTCCACCCCCCCCTGCAGCTCAGCAGTGTCCCACAGCAATGGTCACGCAGTCGCAGAGGAGGAAAAGAGAGGAGGAGGAGGAGGGGGGAGAGACTCGAGAGAGCACAGCCGGGACAGAGACAGAGAGAGGCTCAAAATCAAAGAGCAACAGCAAAAGAACCCGAACACACTTCAGAACGACAGCCGTCACCTCCCTCAGTCCGGACAGCCGAGACCCGCTCTGCCCGACAACCCAGAGAATTCGGGACCAGCGATTCCTACCTCTTCCTCTTTCTCAAACGCTACTTCTAGTTCTGTCTCGGTCAAAGAGCACGTGGGACTCTTGGGGAGAGAGGGAGGCGGCAAACTGTCTAGCTCCGCCAATCCGTTGCCTTTATCGTCCTCGTCGTCTTCTTCGTCGTCTGCTCCCGCCCCCGTGAATTCGGTCAGAGAGAACGGTGGACGACCCGACCCTCCGACGTCCGTGGGTCCGGCTGGGGAGAAGGAGAGGGAGAAAAATCGTGATCACAAATCCCCCAAGGATCAATCGCTGGACCCCAAGAAAGCCGAAACCTGTCCTGTCGCCAACGCTACAACCACCCCCACCCCCCCCTCCTCCTCCTCCTCCTCCCACTCCCCCTCCCTCCCTCCTCCCCATCCCGCTGATCAAAGTCAAAGAGGAACGCAAAGAAGAGCCCATCCCCGTCCCTCCCTCTCACCCCCCACCCCCACCCCCACCCCGGCTCCCACACCCCGTCCCTGGCTCCTCTCTCCTTCGACCGGCCCAGCAGTCGAGGGACCCTCCTCTCCTCCCACCCCCTCCCTCTGTCCCAGCTGCACCCCAGCCTTCATCCGCTACCCAACCAAGGTACCAACCCCAGCCTGGGCTCCAACCACAACCCCTCAATCGCAGCTGCTATGGGAGTCAAATTCAGTCCGGTTTTGGCTCATCACCACCCAGCAGCAGCCGCCTCTTCCTCCGCCTCCTCCTCCACTTCCTCGCACCCCCTCAGCTCTCTCTCGATGCTGGAGAGGACCAGGGCGCTGGGGGCAGCCTACCTGGGAGGGCAGGTCCTGGCTCGCCCGTCCCACCATCACCACCACCACCACCACCATTCCCCCCACCAGTATCCCCACTCCGCCACATCCTTCTCGTGGAGTCTTCAAGAAGTCATGCAGCAGCAGCAGCAGCAGCAGCTGGCCCACCAGGCCCACCAGAGACGAGAGATGGTTTTAAGAGACCCCCAAATCGCGCGGTTCTTCGCCGCCGCGGCCCAACAGCGGTTTTACGAGCAGGAGAGGGTGGGGTACGTCCGAGATGAGTTCGGGGGGCTGGTGGTCGACCGGCACCCCCACTCCCTGCCCGCGCACCACCACCACCACCACCCCCTGCACCCCCTCCATCATCCCCACCACCACCACCACGAGAGAGTGGGCGGGGCACCTGGCTCCTCCTCTTCCTCTTCCTCCGCCTCCTCGTCCGCCATCCTGAACACAGCCGCCTTGCTGGAGGAGAACGAAAGGGCCCAGATTTTGAGGGAGGATTTCGAGCGGGCGCGGTTTTATGGGGTGCAGGCGGTCACAGCCCTGGGCTCCCCGCACCACCCCACCCCCCCCTCCAGACCCCCTCCCTGTTCACCAGGCTGGCTCCCGGGACCTTGTACAGCCACCCTCACCATCACCCCCACCAGAACGGACTGCTCTCCAAGACCCCTCCCTCCATGGTGGGGCCCCCCCCGCCTCTCATCCCCTCAGGGGGGGCAGGGAACGGCGCCGGGCCCCCCAGGAGCGGCGGGGGGTCCCCGCGGGACAGCAGGTGCACCCCGCTTCCCGGGGAGGAGAGGGGAGGAGGCCTCTACAGCAGCCAGAAGGGCAGAGATTCCAGATAGGGAATTCTAGAGGCAAACGGACAGAAATGGAAAAAGCCTTTTTGGATTATTTCTCTCCCCCCCTCACTGTACATATTTATATATCACAACTAGCAAGTGGACACACACACACACACACACAGACAGAAACACAGACACACACTGACACACACACACACACACAAACACACACACACACACACACACAGACAGACACAAACAGACACACACAGACAGAAAACACACACACACAGACAGAAACACACACACACACACAGAAACACACACACACAGACAGAAAGACACACAGACAGACAGAAACAGACACAGACAGACAGACACACACACAGACAGACAGAAAGAGACACAGACAGACAGAAAGAGACACAGACAGACAGAAAGACACAGACAGAAAGAGACACAGACAGAAAGAGACACAGACAGACAGACAGACAGACAGACAGAAACACACACAGACAGAAACACACACACACTGAAACACACACACTGACACACAGACAGAAACACACACACACACACAAAACTGAACTCCAATGCTTTTGGGTGGGTGGGTGAGCAGGGGGGGATGAAATTTAAAAAAAAAGAAACACAAAAAAGAAAATCAAATTTCAAAGACTGTTTTGTATTTTTTTTTTTTTTTAAGGGATGGGATTTTAAAGCAATGCATTATTTTGATTCTGTGACTTAAAAAATATATATATACATTTCTCCTCCTCCTCCTATGATTTAATGTAATATTTTCTTCTGTGTCTCTCTCTCTCTCTCTCCTTTGTCTGCAGTTTATTATTATTATTATTATTATTATTATTATTATTATTATTATTATTATTATTATTAATATTATTTGGTTTCGAATTGTATTTTGTAAGATATGTATGTTTTTAGAACTGAGCCTTCTCTATTTAGGATTGAGCTAGTGGGTGTGGATGTGGGGGCTCTTGTTTTTGTAAAACCTTACAGACTATCAATGAAAGGGCCACTAAAAATCACCCCACTGCCTTCTGTTACCCCGTTCCTGTGTTAGTTATTAAAAAGACAGACTGAGAAAAAAAAACAGCACACTCTCTGGGCTTTCTTTTGAGTTTCTATTATTATTATTATTATTATTATTATTATTATTATTATTATTATTACTCACACAGGCGTCACAGGGCAGCACAGAGTTCCAATTCAAGCTCCATATTTAAACACAGTGGAGTTTACAGTGTGGTTTTTTTGTTATAATGATTTGGTTTTTAATTGTATTTTGTAAAGATGCGATATGTTTTTGGAGCTCAATAAGAGTTTCTCTCTTGGTGTTGTTTATTTGGTTACACATGAGGTTCCCTCCTCATCGTCACTTTTGTTTAGAGTTCCTGAAGCGCTGAGGGTACTTTTTAAAATCACATTTATTGTACAGCTCTGGCCAAAGGTTTTGCATTACCTTGAATTTTAGGAGTGAGATGTTATTTAAAAAAAGAAAAAATATTTATGTGTGTGTGTAAAATTATATATATATATATATATATATATATATATATATATATATAATATATATTCTCACATTATATATATATATATATATAGATTAGAGAAGGTGTGCAATTCAATATGTTAACAAGGGAACATTATTCAGCAGCTTTCATTGGACTCTATGAAGCTGAGGGAGTTCATTCTATATAGAGGGTGTGCAATTCAATATGTTAACAAGGAACATTATTCAGCAGCTTTCATTGGACTCTATGAAGCTGAGAGTTCATTCTATATAGAGGGGTGCAATTCAATATGTTAACAAGGGAACATTGGACTCTATGAAGCTGAGGAGTTCATTCAGGGGTGCAATTCAATATGTTAACAAGGGAACATTCAGCTTTCATTGGACTCTATGAAGCTGAGGAGTTCATTCTATATAGAGGGGGTGGAATTCAATATGTTAACAAGGGAACATTATTCAGCAGCTTTCATTGGACTCTATGAAGCTGAGGGAGTTCATTCTATATAGAGGGGTGTGTTAACAAGGGAACATTATTCAACTCTATGAATGTTCATTCTATAATTCAATATGTTAACAAGGGAACATTATTCAGCTTTCATTGGACTCTATGAAGCTGAGGAGTTCATTCTATATAGGGGTGGAATTCAATATTGGACTCAGCTGAGGAGTTAGCTTTCATTGAAGCTGAGGGAGTTCATTCTATATAGAGGGGGTGCAATTCAATATGTTAACAAGGGAACATTATTCAGCAGCTTTCATTGGACTCTATGAAGCTGAGGAGTTCATTCTATATAGAGGGTGTGCAATTCAATATGTTAACAAGGGAACATTATTCAGCAGCTTTCATTGGACTCTATGAAGCTGAGGGAGTTCATTCTATATAGAGGGTGTGCAATTCAATATGTTAACAAGGAACATTATTCAGCAGCTTTCATTGGACTCTATGAAGCTGAGGAGTTCATTCTATATAGAGGGGTGGAATTCAATATGTTAACAAGGGAACATTATTCAGCAGCTTTCATTGGACTCTATGAAGCTGAGGAGTTCATTCTATATAGAGGTGTGCAATTCAATATGTTAACAAGGGAACATTATTCAGCAGCTTTCATTGGACTCTTTGAAGCTGAGGGAGTTCATTCTATATAGAGGGTGTGCAATTCAATATGTTAACAAGGGAACATTATTCAGCAGCTTTCATTGGACTATGAAGCTGAGGGAGTTCATTCTATATAGAGGGTGTGCAATTCAATATGTTAACAAGGGAACATTATTCAGCAGCTTTCATTGGACTCTATGAAGCTGAGGGAGTTCATTCTATATAGAGGGGGTGGAATTCAATATGTTAACAAGGGAACATTATTCAGCAGCTTTCACTGGACTCTATGAAGCTGAGTTAGTTCATTCTATATAGAGGGGGTGGAATTCAATATGTTAACAAGGAAACATTATTCAGCAGCTTTCATTGGATCTTTAGCAGAAATATGTATTTCCCGTCTTTGTTGCAGCTCTATGTCGTGTGTGTTCAATCATTTCGGCGAGACTTTTCATCCATGCGTTTTTATTGCATTTTCACAAAGCAACGTGTAAAAAAGCCTAAATAAATAATTATTAGTAGGATTATTTTATTTTTTTTTGCTTTTAAACGAGGCCCGTTCATCAGCTGGCTTCGGTCTTGAAAATGTCGTTGTGTACCATAAATAAATAAATAAATAAATAAATAAATAAATAAGTAGGACATTATGCGTATTTTCGCAACTCGCTTCATTATAAACATCGAACAATAAAAACACGCCACCACACACACATAGGACTCCATTGATTTTAAACAGAAGAGATTGAAAATATCGAGCCTGACTCCACAACAGACCGGATCCGGATTGTAGAGGATTGGATCAGGGTCGGAGGTCTGAAAATAATATCATCGTTTTTTTTTTTTTAGCGTTATTAAAAAACAAATCAAAAAACATGTTCGATAAAATCGAAGCCGTAACGGCAAGAAACTACAACTCCCAGCAGCCACCGCGGCCGGTGCGCGTGTTCTCCCGTTTGTGGGTGAATTGCGCGCCTTTAAATCGGCTTCCAGTTAATAAAACATTAACAGATATATAAATGTCTAAAATAAATAACTCCGCCGTTTTTTTTTTTTTAATGATATATTTATATATTTCGAGTTTCGAGCGGCGAACGTCGCCTTGCCCAGATTCGGTCTCTATGGCTACAGCTACATCCGCCGGCCGGCCTTGGTTACAGATCCCGCCCCCTGAACTTCCGGGGCTTTGAGGGTCACATCCGGCGGGGTACAGCTTCCGTCTGTTGCTGAGTGTTTTGCTTGTGAAGGTTCGTAAATTTGTGTCTTTTAATCAAATAAAATAAATAACTGCACAAATTCCCGCAGATTTATTGAAGTAAGACCCTTAATCGTGCGAAACAGCCGGAGTTCTTTTCTCCGGGCCGAGTTTGGTCAGTTTTTTCGGTAAATTGTGATCAGGATGATGTAATCTTACAATAGATTCCGTGTCGATATTTACGAAAATATCCGACATAAAACGAGCATATTTTATGATAAACGGCGACGTGTATTGAGCGTTTTCCCGCAGTTATGTGAAAACTCGTCTTTCGATTTGCGCGAATGTCGCTCCATTTCGTTTTCACGATGGAAAACGAGTTCTGTGCTCGTCTGTTGAAACGCAGGTCTGCACAGAAATGTTCATTGATTTATTGTAATATTCCTGTTATAAACCACGGTAGCAGAAAGCAGAACCAGGGTTTGTAATGTTATAATCGTCAGTGATCCAAAATAATTCATGTTTTTTTGTGTGAATAATTATTATTATTATTATTATTATTATTATTATTATTCAGTAATGTACACGTAACATTACTAAGCAAGCTGTCGTTATCGCATTATAAAGGTATTTTTTTATTTGTTGTATTTATTATAATCTTTACAGTTATAAAACGAACTGTTAAAAAGGCTACTGATTCGTAGATATAATGATATAACATTTAAAATGAAGTCTATTATTATTATTATTATTATTATTATTATTATTATTATTGTTTATTAATAATAATATTTAAATTATTAGTTTGTACAAGGTTACAAACTCACACTAGCCCTGCTGCTGCTGCTGCACCCAGTCCTGGGGTTCAGAGCTCCCCTCAATGAAGTCTAGTATTATTATTAATATTGAAATGATCAGGAGTTTGAGCAGGGTTACAAACTCACACTAGCCCTGCTGCTGCTGCTGCTGCACCCAGTCCTGGGGTTCAGAGCTCCCCTCAATGTAGTAGTATTATTATTATTGAAATGATCAGGAGCCAGGAGTTTGATTTTTAATATTGCTCAACAGCAACATTTTTCTTGAAGAAAATGTTACTCCGTTCCAAATCTGCCACACATTTGAGGCGAACACAAGCTGATGACAAAAATTGTGCTAGGGCCTGTTGTAAAAGTATTATTGCAGGGATGGGAATCAGACTCCTGTTCCACAGCAGTGTGATCCATTCCAGGTTTTACTACCAGCTTGATCAGCCCCCAGTGTGTCTAGCTAACAAGCTCAGGTGTGTCTGATTATTAAACTCCTAGTGAAACCAGGACTGGATCACACTGCTGTGCAGCGGGAGTCTGATTCCCATCTTTGATACAAAAAAAAAAACACTGAAAAAAGCACGGTGAAGGGATGAAAAACAATCTAATGATACACCTGTTCTGTCCTCTACAGGAAACTTAATCAGCTGTCTGGCTGTGATATTCCGCTTCCGAGAGAGAGCGATCACGAGGAGAGGCGAGGACGAGAATTGTCGTGAAAGCGAATCATCTGCCTGCAGTGCCACTCCGAGCCCCCAGGTGGCAGCAGCGAGACCATGTCGGCGGTGGGGGCGGGAAAGCGGGCCTCGCAGGGGGGGGACAGCCCCTCCGGCCCCCCAGAGAAGAAAGGGAAGAGAGAGGAGAAGACCACCACCACCACCCTCATTGAACCCATCCGCCTGGGCAGGGTCTGCTCCACTGTGAGTCTCGCTGGTAGCGGTGTGGAGTAGAGGTTAGGGCTCTGGACTCTTGACCGGAGGGTCGTGGGTTCAATCCCAGGTGGGGGACACTGCTGCTGTACCCTTGAGCAAGGTACTTTACCTAGATTGCTCCAGTAAAAACCCAACTGTATAAATGGGGAATTGTATGTAAAAATAATGTGATATCTTGTAACAATTGTAAGTTGCCCTGGATAAGGGCGTCTGCTAAGAAATAAATAATAATAATAATAACACAGTCTCCACTGGGAGTCTCGCTCCCCCAGCAAGAAAACAAGAGGGCTTTTGCAATTCATAATTATTAGTCAAAATCTCTCAGCATGCCTTTGTACCTGCGGCAGTGGTGAGGGATGCTGGGAGCTGTAGTTCTTTATGTTGTGGTCTTGTATTCCAAACGATACAGACCTCTATTACGACACATCGTGTTCAGCTCTGGCCAAAAGTTTTGCATCCTCACCCTCTATACAGAGTTTTCCACAGATATTTAAATGTAAAATTTCAAAGTCTGTGTGCAACAGCTTTCATTGGACTCTATGAAGCTGAGGGAGTTCATTCTATATAGAGGGTGTGCAATTCAATATGTTAACAAGGGAACATTATTCAGCAGCTTTCATTGGACTCTATGAAGCTGAGGGAGTTCATTCTATATAGAGGGTGTGCAATTCAATATGTTAACAAGGGAACATTATTCAGCAGCTTTCATTGGACTCTATGAAGCTGAGGAGTTCATTCTATATAGAGGGTGTGCAATTCAATATGTTAACAAGGGAACATTATTCAGCAGCTTTCATTGGACTCTATGAAGCTGAGGGAGTTCATTCTATATAGAGGGTGTGCAATTCAATATGTTAACAAGGGAACATTATTCAGCAGCTTTCATTGGACTCTATGAAGCTGAGGGAGTTCATTCTATATAGAGGGTGTGCAATTCAATATGTTAACAAGGGAACATTATTCAGCAGCTTTCATTTGACTCTATGAAGCTGAGGGAGTTCATTCTATACAGAGGGTGAGGATGCAAAACTTTTGGCCAGAGCTGTAGTACAGAGATGCGACGATCAATCGACTCTCTCTCTCTCTCTGTCTCTGTTTCACCCTGCCTCGGTGTATCTCTCTGCTGCCCCCCGCAGGAGGAGCTGGACCTGAAGGTGCTGCAGTTCAAGAACAAGAAGCTGGCGGAGCGGCTGGAGCAGAGGCAGGCCATCGAGGACGAGCTGAGAGAGAGGATCGAGAAGCTGGAGAAGAGGCAGGCGACCGACGACGCAACCCTGCTCATAGTGAACCGATACTGGAGCCAGGTGAGAGGAGAGAGGCAGGGCTGGGAATCAGACTCCCGCTGCACAGCAGTGTGATCCAGTCCTGGTTTCACTAGGAGTTTAATAATCAGACACACCTGAGCTTGTTAGCTAGACACACTGGGGGCTGATCAAGCTGGTAGTAAAACCTGAAATGGATCACACTGCTGTGCAATAGGAGTCTGATTCCCATCCCTGCAATAATAATAATAATAATAATTATTATAATGATAATAATAATAATAATGCTGGTTATCATCACAGGGATGGGAATCAGACTCCCGTTGCACAGCAGTGTGATCCATTCCTGGATCAAAGTAATCAAGAATTGACTTTAAAAAGGAACAGGGAATTGAAAGCCAGGAATTGAGCTGTTTATCTGTGTTGATATATATATATTTTTCTCTCTTTCTCGTCGTCTTTCTGTCCTGTAGCTGGATGAAAACGTGCAGATTTTGCTCCAGAGATACGACCCCGAGCTGCCGCCGCCCCCGGCCCCAGCGGAGGTGAAGCCTGCCGGGCAGACGCCGGAAATCCAGCCCCAGGCTTCAGCGGAGGAGTCAGGCTTGGTCGGGGAGGGGGGAGAGGATGGCTGTGCTGGTGGTGAGTGGAGAGAGCGAAACGCAGAGGGAAGCAAATTCGAGTGCATTTTCAATTAATATATATATCTTTTTTTTTAACAAAATCTCTCTTCCTCCTCCTCTCCTCTCTCTCCTCTCCTCTCTCTCCCCCTCTCTCTCCCCCCTCTCCTCCTCTCCTCTCCCTCTCCCCCTCCTCCTCTCCTTTCCTCTCCCTCTCCCCTCCTCCCCCCTCCCCCTCCTCCTCTCCCTCCTCTCTCTCCCTCTCTCCCCTCTCCTCTCTCATTTCCTGCTCTATCGTTCTCCTCTCCTCTCTTCTCTCTCCCCCCTCCTCCTCTCCTCTCTCCCTCTCATCCTCTCCTCTCTCCCCTCTCCTCCTCTCTCTCCCCCTCTCCTCCTCTCTCTCCCCTCTCCTCCTCTCCCCCTCCTCCTCCTCTCCTCTCTCCCTCTCCCCCTCTCCTTTCTCTCCCCCTCTCCTCCTCTCTCCCCTCTCCTCTTCTCTCCCTCTCCCCCCTCCTCTCTCCCCCTCCTCCTCCCTCTCCCCTCTCCCTCTCTCCCCTCCTCCTCCCCTCTCCCCCTCCTCCTCCTCTCTCCCCCTCCTCTCATTTCCTGCTCTATCGTTCTCCTCTCTTCTCTCTCCCCTCCTCCTCTCTCTCCCCTCTCCTCCTCTCTCCCCTCCTCCTCTCCTCTCTCTCTCCCCCTCCTCTCATTTCCTGCTCTATCGTTCTCCTCTCTTCTCTCTCTCCCCTCCTCCTCTCCTCTCTCCCTCTCCTCCTCTCCTCTCTCTCTCCCCTCTCCTCCTCTCCTCTCTCATTTCCTGCTCTATCGTTCTCCTCTCCTCTCCTCAGCGCTCCCCTCCTCCCCCCCGGTCCCCTCTGATCTCCCCGAGCCCGCTCTCTCGTTCCTGGCCACGCTGGCCAGCAGCAGCAGTGAGGAGATCGAGTTGCAGCTGCAGGACCGGATGGGCTTCTCCAAGCGCGCCGTGTCTCGCATCGTCCGGGTGTTCGAGAGACTGCACCACAGGATCGAGGGGCTGTGCGAGAGGGTGCTCTGTGCAGGTAAATACAATATCATAATATAATAGAGCACACACACTGTATGTGTGTGTGTGTGTGTGTGTGTGTGTGTGTGTGTACACACACACACACACAGGGCAGCAGTGTGGAGTAGTGGTTAGGGGCTCTGGACTCTTGACCGGAGGGTCGTGGGTTCAATCCCAGGTGGGGGGGGACACTGCTGCTGTACCCTTGAGCAAGGTACTTTACCTAGATTGCTCCAGTAAAAACCCAACTGTATAAATGGGTAATTGTATGTAAAAATAATGTGATATCTTGTAACAATTGTAAGTCGCCCTGGATAAGGGCGTCTGCTAAGAAATAAATTATATAATACAATACAGAATATAATTCAGCACACACACTGTACCAGAGCATTGAGAGGCTGTTTGTGTCTCGTCCCCTTCCCTGGTTCAGCTGAGTCTCGTCCCCTTCCCTGGTTCAGCTGAGTCTCGTCCCCTTCCCTGGTTCAGTTGAGTCTTGTTCCCTTCCCTGGTTCAGTTGAGTCTCGTTCCCTTCCCTGGTTCAGTTGAGTCTCGTTCCCTTCCCTGGTTCAGTTGAGTCTCGTCCCCTTCCCTGGTTCAGTTGAGTTTCGTTCCCTTCCCTGGTTCAGTTGAGTCTCGTTCCCTTCCCTGGTTCAGTTGAGTCTCGTCCCCTTCCCTGGTTCAGTTGAGTCTCGTCCCCTTCCCTGGTTCAGTTGAGTCTCGTCCCCTTCCCTGGTTAAGTTGAGTTTTGTTCCCTTCCCTGGTTCAGTTGAGTCTCGTTCCCTTCCCTGGTTCAGTTGAGTCTCGTTCCCTTCCCTGGTTCAGTTGAGTCTCGTTCCCTTCCCTGGTTCAGTTGAGTCTCGTCCCCTTCCCTGGTTCAGTTGAGTCTCGTCCCCTTCCCTGGTTCAGCTGCGTCTCCTCTTGTGTCCAGCAGCCCAGGACGATGCAGGGAGAGAGGCGCTGTCTCTAAACCGGGAGCTCTCTGGAGAGAACCACCGACTGCAGGACCTGGCCACGCAACTGCAGGAGAAACACCACAAGATGTCCCTGGAGGTGAGTCCATTTCAGTCAAGGAAGGATCGCTGGACCAGCGGTTAAAGAAAGTGGGTCTGGATACCAGGAGGTTCAAATCCCGGCTCAGCCACTGACTCCCTGTGTGTGTGTGTGTGTGTGTGTGTGTGTGTGTGTGTGTGTGTGACCCTGAGCAAGTCACTTCACCTCCTTGTGCTCCGTCCTTCGGATGAGACGTCAAACAAACGAGCTCCTATTGGAAGTGACTCTGCAGCAGCAGCAGCAGTTGTTGATGATGCAGAGTTCACCCTCCTAATCTCTGTAAGTCGCTTTGGATAAAAGCGTCTGCTTAAATTAATAATAATAATTAAAAAATAAATAAATAGAAAGGGAGGTTGATGCTTTTATTGGCCTAACTAAACGATAATTAAATCTTGTGAGAGCTCAGAGGGTCTCCTCTTCAGGCGAAAGTAGAAAAGAGATTAGAATGGAATTAGAATGGAATTCGAATGGAATTAGAATTGCAGGGATTCAAAACGGGTTCTTTTTGTTAAAGTTCTGACGCCCGCTTTGAATGTAAACATCAATCTCCGTTTTCTGCTTTCACCCGAAGAGGAGAGAAGTTTGGGATTTAGTTAGTCCGATAAAAAGGCGGTGTGGAATTCAATATGTTAACACGGGAACATTATTCCCCTCTCCTCCCTCCCCTCCTCTCCTCGCCTGTCCTCTCCTCTCCCCTCTTCTCCTCTCCCCTCTTCTCCTCTCCCCTCTCCTCTCTCCTCCTCTCCTCTCTCTCTCCTCTCTAGTATAATGAACTGGTTGATAAGGTGACTTCCTCGGAGACGAAGGTATCGGAGATGGAGACGAACATCGAGGATCTGCAGTGGGACATCGAGAAACTGCGGAAGAGAGAGCAGAAACTGAACAAGCATCTGGCAGAGGCACTGGAGCAGGTAACACACACACACACACACACACACACACACAGAGACACACACATATACACACAGACACACACACACACACACACAGAGACACACACATATACACACACACACACACACACACACACACACACACACACACACACACACACACACACACACTGACACACACACACACACACACACTGACACACACACACAGAGGCACTGGAGCACACACACACACACACACACACACACACACACACACACACACACACACACACATATATACACACACACACACACTGACACACACACACAGAGACACACATACACACACACACACACACACACACAGAGACACACACACACACACACACACACACACACACACACACACTGGACACACACACAGAGGCACTGGAGCAGGTAACACACACACACACACACACACTGACACACACACAGAGACACATATATACACACACACACACAGAGACACACACACACACACACAGAGACACACACATATACACACACACACACACTGGCACACACACACAGCACACATATATACACACACACACACACACACACACACACACACACACACACACACACACACACACACACACAGACACACACATAATATACACACACACACACACACTGACACTCACACACACAGAGGCACTGGAGCAGGTAACACACACACACACACACACAGAGGCACTGGAGCAGGTAACACACACACACACACACACACACACACACACACACATATATACACACACACACACACTGACACACACACACAGAGACACACACATATATACACACACACACACACACAGAGACACACACACACACACACAGACAGACACACACATATATATACACACACACACACACACTGACACTCACACACACAGAGGCACTGGAGCAGGTAACACACACACACACACACAGAGGCACTGGAGCAGGTAACACACACACACACACACACACACACACACACACACACTGACACTCACACACACAGAGGCACTGGAGCAGGTAACACACACACACACACACACACACACACACACACACATATATACACACACACACACTGACACACACACACAGAGACACACACATATATACACACACACACACACACACACACACACACACACACACACACACACACTGACACTCACACACACAGAGGCACTGGAGCAGGTAACACACACACACACACACACACACACTGACACTCACACACACAGAGGCACTGGAGCAGGTAACACACACACACACACACACTGACACACACACACAGACACACACACATATATACACACACACACACACAGAGACACACACTCACACACACACAGACACACACACACACACACACACTGGCACACACACACAGAGACACACACATATATACACACACACACACACACACAGAGACACACACACACACACACAGAGAGACACACACACACACAGAGACACACACATATACACACACACACACACACTGACACTCACACACACAGAGGCACTGGAGCAGGTAACACACACACACACACACAGAGGCACTGGAGCAGGTAACACACACACACACACACACACACACACATAGACACACAGACACACACACATATATACACACACACACACACTGACACACACACACAGAGACACACATATATACACACACACACACACACAGAGACACACACACACACACACACACAGAGACACACACACACACAGAGACACACACATATATATACACACACACACACACACTGACACTCACACACACAGAGGCACTGGAGCAGGTAACACACACACATACACACACAGAGGCACTGGAGCAGGTCAAACACACACACACACACACACACACACACACACACACTGACACTCACACACACAGAGGCACTGGAGCAGGTAACACACACACACACACACACACACACACACTCACACACAGAGGCACTGGAGCAGGTAACACACACACACACACACACACACACACACACACACACACACACACAGACACTGACACACACACACAGAGGCACTGGAGCAGGTAACACACACACACACACACACACACACACACACACAGGGCACTGGAGCAGGTAACACACACACACACACACACACACACACACTGACACTCACACACACAGAGGCACTGGAGCAGGTAACACACACACACACACACACACACACACACACACTCACACACACACAGAGGCACTGGAGCAGGTAACACACACATACACTGACACATACTGAGAGACACACATACATACATACACACACACTGAGAGATACACACACATACATACACACACACACTGAGAGATTTGAACCTCCTGGTATCAAGACCCCTTTTGCTTTAACCGCTGGGGCCAGCGTGCCTGTGAGAAGCGAGACTGCGGGACACAGTGAGGTTTTATTCTCTCGTGGTTTGCTAACATGCTCTGTGTCGCTCTCTACAGCTCAACTCTGGCTACTACACTTCAGGGACCTCTGGAGCACTGCAAGGAGGACAGATCACTCTGAACATGCAGAAGGTGAGTGTGTGTGCGTGTGCGTGTGCGTGTGTGTGAGAGAGAAAACTGAATAAGCCAGACCAGACATGAAGGCACTGGAGCCCAAACGCTTGTCTGCTTGACTCAGTTTAGTTTCAATCACACTGATGAAGGCACTAGAGCCCAAACGCTGGTCTGCTTGACTCAGTTTAGTTTCAATAACGCTGATGAAGGCACTAGAGCCCAAACGCTGGTCTGCTTGACTCAGTTTAGTTTCAATCACACTGATGAAGGCACTAGAGCCCAAACGCTGGTCTGCTTGACTCAGTTTAGTTTCAATAACGCTGATGAAGGCACTAGAGCCCAAACGCTGGTCTGCTTGACTCAGTTTAGTTTCAGTAACGCTGATGAAGGCACTAGAGCCCAAACGCTGGTCTGCTTGACTCAGTTTAGTTTCAGTAACACTGATGAAGGCACTAGAGCCCAAACGCTGGTCTGCTTGACTCAGTTTAGTTTCAATAACGCTGATGAAGGCACTAGAGCCCAAACGCTGGTCTGCTTGACTCAGTTTAGTTTCAATAACGCTGATGAAGGCACTAGAGCCCAAACGCTGGTCTGCTTGACTCAGTTTAGTTTCATTAACGCTGATGAAGGCACTAGAGCCCAAACGCTGGTCTGCTTGACTCAGTTTAGTTTCAGTAACACCGATGAAGGCACTAGAGCCCAAACGCTGGTGTGCTTGACTCAGTTTAGTTTCAGTAACACTGATGAAGGCACTAGAGCCCAAACGCTGGTCTGCTTGACTCAGTTTAGTTTCAATAACACTGATGAAGGCACTAGAGCCCAAAACGCTGGTCTGCTTGACTCAGTTTAGTTTCAGTAACACTGATGAAGGCACTGGAGCCCAAACGCTGGTCTGCTTGACTCAGTTTAGTTTCAGTAACACTGATGAAGGCACTGGAGCCCAAACGCTGGTCTGCTTGACTCAGTTTAGTTTCAGTGGATGAAGGCTTGACCCAAGCTGGTCTGCTTGACTCAGTTTAGTTTCAATAACGCTGATGAAGGCACTAGAGCCCAAACGCTGGTCTGCGATATCGTTTTTGTAGATTCTCTTTGATTACATGATGTTAAATTAAAATATCTAAAAAAATAAATAAAAATAAAATTATATATATATATAAACTCTGTTTCAGAGCAGGTGCAGTGACTTTGTATCGTGCTGATTAACCATTGACATCACGAAGATGCTGCTGAATGGTCTGTGGATCTCGGGCAGGTGTTGTGACTCTTGGTCTCCCAGTTGGTGTCTCTGTCCTTGACAGAGTGTGTCTGGTTATACCGTCTCGCCTGAGAATTGAATTCCCACCCTCGCTTGGGCGTTAAATTCTCATATTCTCAAATTATCTCTAAATTACTGAATTGAACAAATTTCCTGCTTAACTTGGTCAAAATGAAACAGTTTCAAGTCTTTAGAAGTTGATGATTTTAAGGGCAGCCTAGGAAAGCTGCTGGATTGTGGCTTTCCAGAGACCAGGGCTGGGCACACCTGCTTGAATGCTTGTGTTTAATTGCTCCCTCTCTTTCTCCCTTCTCTCCCTCTCCTCCTCTCTTTCACCCTCTCTTCTCTTCTTTTTCTCTCCCCCTCCTCTCTTTTCTTTCTCTTCCCTCTCCCTCCTCTTTCTCCCTTCTCTTTCTCCCTCTCCCCTCTCCCCCTCCTCTCCTTTCATTCTCTTCCCTCTCTTCTCTCCCTCTCCCCTTTCTCCCTTGTATTATTTCTCCCTTTCTCTTCTTCCTCTCTCTTTCTCCTTCTCTCTTCTTTCTTTCTCCTCTCCCTCTCTCCCTTTCTCCTCTTCTTTCTTTCTCTCCTCTCTCTCCTCTCTCTTCTCCCTCTCCTCTCCCTCTCTTCCCTCCCTCTCTCTCCCCTCTCCCTCTCTTCTCTCTCTCCCCCTCTCTCTCCCCCTATCTCCCTCCCTCTCCGTCTTTCTCTTTCTCAGTTTGAGATGCTGAACGCAGAGCTGGAGCAGAATCAGGAGCTGGCAAACACCCGCATGGCAGAGCTGGAGAAGCTGCAGCAAGACCTGCAGGAGGCCGTGAGAGAGAACGAGAAGCTGAAGGTGAGCGAGCCGGAGAGGGCTGGGAATCAGACTCCTATTGCACAGCAGTGTCACCCATTCCAGGTTTTACTACCAGCTTGATCAGCCCCCAGTGTGTCTAGGTAACAAGCTCAGGTGTGTCTGATTATTAAACTCCTAGTGAAACCAAGGAATGGATCACACTGCTGTGCAACGGGAGTCTGATTCCCAGCCCTGCAGTAAATACAGCTCTGGCCTTCCCTGATTTCTATTAAGAACTTTGTTTTCTCTTATAACAGAAATCATTTTCAATATATTTTGAGCAGCCAAACTCATCTTAAAATAATATAAAACACACACACACAAAATATATTTACCATGCAATTTGCCATGTTTAATACACTTCACCAGACCTCTCTGTGCTTTACAATGCTTCCCTATGCTTTACCAGACCTCTCTGTGCTTTACAATGCTTCCCTATGCTTTACCAGACCTCTCTGTGCTTTACAATGCTTCACTATGCTTTACCAGACCTCTCTGTGCTTTACAATGCTTCCCTATGCTTTACCAGACCTCTCTGTCCTTTCCAATGCTTCCCTATGCTTTATCACACTTGGCTGTGCTTTGACTCTTCTGAGAGAGCTTGCTTGTGCTGTGTCGTTTCCAGATGGATCTGCACAACATCCCGGAGGAGGTGGTGAAGGAGACTCCAGAGTACCGGTGCCTGCAGTCTCAGTTTTCTCTGCTGTACAGCGAGAGCCTGCAGGTGAAAACCCAGCTGGACGAAGCCAGAGCCCTCCTTCTGAGCACCAAGAACGCGCACCTGAGACAGATCGAGCACATGGAGGTATAGAAGCACTGTCCCTCCCTCCCGCCCGCTCTCTCTCTCTCCCTCTCTCAAACCCCCTCTCTCCCTCTCTCCCTCCCTCTCCCTCCCTCCCTCTCTCACACTCCCTTGCTCTCCCCCTCCCTCTCTCACCCTCCCTCTCTCTCTCTCTCTCTCTCTCTTCAGAGTGACGAGCTCTCTCTTCAGAAGAAGCTGCGGACGGAGGTGATTCAGTTGGAGGACACTCTTGCTCAGGTGCGGAAGGAGTACGAGATGCTGAGGATCGAATTCGAGCAGAACCTGGCTGCCAACGAGCAAGCAGGTAAGACCGACCGACCGACCGACCGACCGACCGACCGACATCCAGCGATATCAGGGCTCTTGCACCTCAATGTTAAGACCAGAGCCACGCAAACCGATAGATAGGGCTGTCCAGGACGGAGCCCTCCTCAGAAATCGGGGGCTGACAATCGGACGAGGGTCTCTGGTGTGGATCGGGGGCTGATTCACCGTTCAGAGTGAAGAAACAGCTGCTTGAGGTTTGTGACGATCGCTCGCTTTTTCTTAAAGTCTCTGCGGAGAGCAGTGATCCACACAAACCCAAGCAGCTGCTGTTGATGATGCGTAGTTCACCCCCCCCCCCTTAGTCTCTGTAAGTCTCTTTGGATGAAAGTGTCTGCGAAATGACTGATTTTTAACAGAAGTGATAATAACGCAGCCTCCATTCTTTCTTTCTCTCTCCTCTTCTCCCTCCTTTCTCTTCCTATTTCTCCCTCCTCTCTTCTCCCTCTCTCCTCTCCTATTTCTCCCTCCTTTCTTTCTCTCCCCTCCCCTCTCTCTCCTCTCCCCTCTCTCCTCTCTCCCCTCTCTCCTCTCTCTCTCCTCCCCTCTCCCCTCTCTCCTTTCCTCTTCCGCAGGTCCTATTAACAGGGAGATGCGTCACCTCATCAGCAGCCTCCAGAATCACAACCACCAGCTGAAGGGGGACGTGCTGCGTTACAAGAGGAAGCTGAGAGAGACGCAGGCGGAGATCTGCAAGGTGCGCAGCACAGCGGGGGCAATTTTAAAAATGACCATTGCATTACAATTCCAGCTGCAGCTGCAGCAGCAATGTTTCTGCTGAAACTCCCAACTCCAATGCACAAGTTAACCCCTGACTGCTGAAATGCCTTTCGAAGCTTGTCGCTCTCTATTTGTGGATGTTGCCCTGTTTTTGTAATATGATTTAATTTCACCATACCCCTCTGTGCTTTACAATGCTTCCCTACGCTTTACCAGACCTCTCTGTGCTTTACAATGCTTCCCTATGCTTTACCAGACCTCTCTGTACTTTACAATGCTTCCCTATGCTTTACCAGACCCCTCTGTGCTTTTTACAATGCTTCCTATGCTTTACCAGACCTCTCTGTGCTTTTACAATGCTTCCTATGCTTTACCACACCTCTCTGTGCTTTTACAATGCTTCCCTATGCTTTACCACACCTCTCTGTGCTTTACAATGCTTCCCTATGCTTTACCAGACCTCTCTGTGCTTTACAATGCTTCCCTATGCTTTACCATACCTCTCTGTGCTTTACAATGCTTTTACTGTGGGAAACTCACCTAAGAGGACTGGTATACTGCTGTTATGATGCAGCCCCTGTTTTAGCTGCAAGCTTTTTGAAGTTGTGCGTGTGGTTTGTGTCTCGTCAGGTGCGCATGCAAACCAGTTTGGGCGCCACTGGTCCCAGTAGCGGCTCCGCCCCCTCCTCTTCGAACTGGGGGGGGGAAGGAGAGAGTGAGTCGGCAGGCGTCAAGAAGGAAGTGAAGGAAGAGCCTGTGGAGGTGAAGAAAGAGAAGGAGGAGGAAGAGGAGAGGGAGAAGGAGAGGGAGAGAGAGAAGGAGAAGGAGAGAGAGAGGGAGAGGGAGAAGGAGCGAGAGAAGGAGGCGGAGAAGGAGAGAGAGAGGGAGAAAGAGAGGCAGAGGAGCGAGGAGATGAAGAAAAAGGATTCGGACGCCCTGAAACAGCTTCGCACAGAACTCAAGTGAGCATCAGATCGCCAGCAGGGATGGGAATCAGACTCCCGTTGCACAGCAGTGTGATCCAGTCCTGGTTTCACTAGGAGTTTAATAATAAGACACACCTGAGCTTGTTACCTAGACACACTGGGGGCTGATCAAGCTGGTAGTAAAACCTGGAATGGGTGACCCTGCTGTGCAATAGGAGTCAGTTTCTTCAAGTTTTAATGACACTGATGAAGACACTAGAGCCCAAACGCTGGTCTGCTTGACTCAGTTTAGTTTCAGTAACACTGATGAAGGCACTAGAGGTCCCAAACTCAGTTTGGTCTGCTTGCCCAACTGGTCAGTTTAGTTTCAGTAACACTGATGAAGGCACTAGAGCCCAAACGCTGGTCTGCATGACTCAGTTTAGTTTCAGTAACGCTGATGAAGGCACTGGAGCCCAAATGCTGGTCTGCTTGACTCAGTTTAGTTTCAATAATGCTGATGAAGGCACTAGAGCCCAAACGCTGGTCTGCTTGACTCAGTTTAGTTTCAGTAACCCTGATGAGCCCAAGCCCAAACGCTGGTCTGCTTGAAGGCACTACTGATGAGCCCAAATGCTGGTCTGCTTGACTCAGTTTAGTTTCAGTAACCCTGATGAAGGCACTAGAGCCCAAATGCTGGAGCCCAAGTCTGCTTGACTCAGTTTAGTTTCAATAATGCTGATGAAGGCACTAGAGCCCAAACGTTGGTCTGCTTGACTCAGTTTAGTTTCAGTAACGCTGATGAAGGCACTAGAGCCCAAACACTGGTCTGCTTGACTCAGTTTAGTTTCAATAACACTGATGAAGGCACTAGAGCCCAAACGCTGGTCTGCTTGATTCAGTTTAGTTTCAGTGACGCTGATGAAGGCACTAGAGCCCAAACGCTGGTCTGCTTTTATTAATACAGATTCTGCTGATGAGGCCCAATGATTATGCTCTCTCTCTCTCTTTCGCTCTTTCTCTCCCCCCTCTCGCTCTCTCTCTCCCCCCTCTCCCTCCCTCTCCCATCTCCCCCTGTCTCTCCACCCCCCTCTCTCTCTCTCTCTCTCTCTCCTCCCTCTCTCCCAGGAAAGCCCAGGAGTCTCAGAAGGAGATGAAGCTGCTGTTAGACATGTACAAGTCAGCCCCCAAGGAGCAGAGGGACAAAGTGCAGCTCATGGCAGCCGAGAGGAAGGCCAAGGCAGAGGTGAGTCTGTCACAGTGGCTTTTTTTATTTATTTGATTTGCTTCCAAACACCTGCCAATGTGTCAAAGTTTGTTAAAAACGTACAAAATCTAAATAGAAGCTTAAATAAAAGCCTTTCTTAATTTTTTTTTTTTTTAATATTTATATGAAGTTCAATTGTAAGGTTTGCAGGGATATTGAAGCTCTTAGCGTAGGTCAGTGTGTTTGATAGTCACGATTAAGCATAGATGCTAGATGCTATCGCTCTGGTCTGATTGTATTGCTGTGTGTGTCTCTGCCTGTGTGTCTTTGTCTGTGTGTGTGTCTCTCTGTTTGTGTCTGTCTGTGTGTCTCTGCCTGTGTGTGTCTCGGTTTGTTTGTGTCTCTCTGTGTGTCTCTGCCTGTGTGTGTCTCTGTCTCTCTCTGTATCTCTGTGTATGTCTCTGTGTATGTCTCTGTGTGTGTCTCTGCCTGTGTGTGTGTGTCTCTCTGTCTCTCTGTGTATGTCTCTGTCTGTGTGTGTGTGTGTGTCTGTCTGTCTCTCTGATGCTCCGCTGGCGCCCCCAGGTGGAGGAGCTGCGGCAGCGCGTGCGTGAGCTTGAGGAGAAGGAGCGGAAGGAGAGTAAGAAGCTGGCGGACGAGGACGCGCTGCGGAAGATCAAGCTGGCCGAGGAGCAGATTGAGCACCTGCAGAAGAAGCTGACCGCCACCAAGCAGGTGAGGAGAGAGGAGGGGCTGCAGATCCTGCTGGATAAATACTGTGATACTGCAGAGATACTACACTGGAGAAATAACCTCTCGCTCCACCCCTCCTGCTCTGCGCTGGACTCTCCTGACCTCAGCACCACGTTACTGGATCCTCAGCTGATGCGCTATCCTTGCACTTTGTCATTGTAGATACAACTTGCTGTGATCCTAACTGGCTGCATCCTAGTTCATATTGTATTCTAGCAGTATTGTGATTTAGCCCTTGCTGTAAACTCCACTGTGTTTAAAGATGAAGCTTGCATTGTAACCCTGTGCTGCCCTGTTACACCTGTGTGAGTTGCCTGGGATAAAGGAGGCTGTGTGGTCCAGTGGTTAAAGATAAGGGCTTGTAACCAGTAGGTCCTCGGTTCAAGTCCCACCTCAGCCACTGACTCATTGTGTGACCCTGAGCAAGTCACTTAACCTCCTTGTGCTCCGTCTTTCGGGTGAGACGTAGTTGTAAGTGACTCTGCAGCTGATGCATAGTTCACACACCCTAGTCTCTGTAAGTCGCCTTGGATAAAGGCGTCTGCTAAATAAACTAATAATAGTAATATAAATAATAATAATAATAATAATAAATAATAATAATAAAATGCTGTGACTGCTGGGGTCTTGTGCTAACCCTTACTCTCTCTCTTTCTCTCTTCTCCCTCTCTTTCCTCTCTCCCCCCTCTCCCTCCTCTCGCTCTCTACCTGTCTCCCCCTCTCTCTCCCTCCCTACCTCCTTCCCTCTCTCTCCTTCCGTCCCTTCCTCTCTCCCTCTCCCCCTTCCTCTCTGCTCAGGAGGAGGAGGCTCTCCTCTCTGAGATGGACGTCACCGGCCAGGCGTTCGAGGACATGCAGGAGCAGAACATCCGTCTCATGCAGCAGCTCCGGGAGAAGGACGACGCCAACTTCAAGCTGATGAGCGAGAGGATCAAATCCAACCAGATCTACAAGCTGCTGAGAGAGGAGAAGGACGAGCTGGGAGACCAGGTCCTCACCCTGAAAACGCAGGTGAGAGACAGACACAGAGACAGACAGAGAGATGATGAAGATGGTTAAAGCAAAAGGGGTCTTGATACCAGAAGGTTCAAATCCCGGCTCAGCCACTGACTCCCTGTGTGTGTGCGTGTGTGAGAGACCCTGAGCAAGTCACTTCACCTCTTTGTGCTCCGTCCTTCGGATGAGACGTCAAACAAACGAGGTCCTATTGGAAGTGACTCTGCAGCAGCAGCAGTTGTTGATGATGCAGAGTTCACCCTCGTAGTCTCTGGAAGTCGCTTTGGATAAAAGCGTCTGCTGAATGACTCCCCTCTCCTCTTCTCCTCCCCTCTCCTCCTCTCCTCTTGTTCTCCCCTTTCCTCTTCCCCCCTCCTCTCGCAGGTGGACGCCCAGCTGCTGGTGGTTCAGAAGCTGGAGGAGAAGGAAGGCGTCCTGCAGAGCAACCTGTCCACCATCGAGAAGGAGCTGGGGCTGAGGACTCAAGCACAGGAGCTGAACAAGAGAAAGGTAAGAATGCAGAGTGTGTGTGTGTGTGTCTGTCTCTGTGTGTTTATCTCTGTGTGTCTATAGAGGAGTTGCTGGGACTGAAGACACAATCATCCGAATCTGGAGGTGTAGGAGGACGGGGGGGCGGCTGTCTGTCTTTATGAACGGCTGTCTGGCAGGTAACAGTGATTCACTGAATCTCCTTTTTTTTCATCTCTCTCTCTCTCTCTCTCTCTCTCTCTCTCTCTCTCTCAGGCAGTAGAAGCCGCTCAGCTGGCTGAGGATCTGAAGGTCCAGTTGGAGCACACCCAGAACAAGCTGAGAGAGATCCAGTCCTCCATGTCAGACAACAGGAGCGCCCGAGAGGGGGAGTCCTTCAACCTCAAGAGAGCCCAGGTGAGAGGGGAGAGGAGAGGGTGGTACAGGTAATGTTGAGAGAGTCCTTCAATATCAAGAGAGCTCAGGTAACTGTGTGTGTGTGTGTCTGACCCCGTCTCTCTGTCGCCCCCCTGTGTGCAGGAGGACCTGTCTCTGTGTGTGTCTGACCCCGTCTCTCTGTCGCCCCCCTGTGTGCAGGAGGACCTGTCTCTGTGTGTGTGTGTGTGTGTGTGTGTGTCTGACCCCGTCTCTCTGTCGCCCCCCTGTGTGCAGGAGGACCTGTCTCTGTGTGTGTGTGTGTGTGTGTGTGTCTGACCCGTCTCTCTCTGTCCCCCCTGTGTGCAGGAGGACCTGTCTGTGTGTGTCTGACCCGTCTCTGTCGCCCCTGTGTGCAGGAGGAGGAGGACCTGTCTCTGTGTGTGTGTGTGTGTGTGTGTGTGTGTGTGTCTGACCCCGTCTCTCTGTCGCCCCCCTGTGTGCAGGAGGACCTGTCTCTGTGTGTGTGTGTGTGTCTGACCCCGTCTCTCTGTCGCCCCCCTGTGTGCAGGAGGACCTGTCTCTGTGTGTGTGTGTCTGACCCCGTCTCTCTGTCGCCCCCCTGTGTGCAGGAGGACCTGTCTCGGCTGCGCAGGAGGCTGGAGAAGCAGAAGAAGGTGGAGGTGTACACCGACGCAGACGAGATTCTGCAGGAGGAGATCAACCAGTACAAGGTAGGGGAGGAGAGGAGAGGAGAGGAGAGGGGAGGCTATCACACGACACACTCACATTGAGACACGGCCTGTGTGTGTCTCTGTGTGTCTCCCCCTGTCTCGAAAGGCCTGTGTGTGTCTCCCCTGGTCTCTGATTGCTGTGTGTGTCTCTGCGTCTCCCCCGGTCTCTGATCGCTTGTGTGTGTGTGTCTCCCCCGGCCTCTGATTGCTCTCTCTCTCTCTCTCTCTCTCTCTCTCTCTCTCTCTCTCTCTCTCTCTCTCTCTCTCTCTTTTCTCTCTCTCTCTCTCTTTCTCTTTTCTTTCTCTTTCTCTTTCTCTCTCTTCTCTCTCTCTCTCTCTCTCTCTCTCTCTCTCTCTCTCTCATGTGTTCCCAGGCGAAGCTGAGGTGCCCGTGCTGCAACACGCGTGACAAGGAGACAGTTCTCACCAAGTGCTTCCACGTGTTCTGCTTCGAGTGCCTGAAGACGAGGTACGACACGAGGCAGAGGAAGTGCCCCAAGTGCAACGCAGCCTTCGGAGCCAACGACTTCCACCGGATCTACATCAACTGAGAGGAGAGGAGAGAGGGGAGAGGAGAGGAGGCAACGACTTCCACCGGATCTACATCAACTGAGAGGAGGAGAGAGGGGAGGAGGAGAGAGGGGAGAGGGGAGGAGAAGGAGAGAGGAGAGAGGGGTGAGGACAACGACTCATGGATCTACATCAACAGACAGACACAGAGGGAGAGGAGAGGGACAGACGGAGGGGGGGGAGAAGACAGACAGACAGACAGACACAGAAAAAAAAAACAAAAAAAAAAAACATTTCAGCTGGACAAGAGACTGCCCCCCCCCCCTCACATCCACACTGAGGGTCCAACTATTCACTTTGGGGGGGGGGGTAGAGTAGAAACTAAGATATATTTAGAATTGTAGAATATAATTTAACAGAGGTTTTTTTTTTTGTGAATTGATAAAGGCAAGTATTACCACGTCTGTTTTGGGTGATTTGCCCAAATTCAGATTTTTTTTTTTTTACAACCCCTTATCTCCCTCCCCAGCTCCCCTAAAACAAAGTTGGACCCTTTTTTAGTAACATTGAAAGAAATATGGTAAAAAAAAAAAAAAAACAGGCGCCAAAATGATTCAGACGGTTTCTCTTGAGTTTCGCCACAGTTTTTCAAGTTCCAGTTGAATTTTTTTAAGTTATTAATGAGTCATTCAGCAGACGCTTTTATCCAAAGCGACTTACAGAGACTAGGGGGGTGAACTCTGCATCATCATCAACTGCTGCTGCTGCTGCTGCTGCAGAGTCACTTCCAATAGGAGCTCGTTTGTTTGACGTCTCATCCGAAGGACGGAGCACAAGGAGGTGAAGTGACTTGCTCAGGGTCACACACACACGCACACACACATTGAGTCAGTACATATTTCATTAAGTGAATTCTCCTTTGACTTTGGACTCCAAACTGTCACTTAATGCGTTATCTACCTGAGTTAGACTTCAATGCTTAAATAGTAATGTTAAAAAAAAAAAAAAAAAAAAAAAAAAAAGATCTGGCAGAAGGAAGGTATATGAGAAAGGGGACTTAAGACAATTCAACTGGGGGTATTGAAAATTGGGAGAACTGTCTGACTAATGTTTTGGTGCTATTGAAATATATCGCTATAGTATTTAATGAGACTTACAAGTCTAAGTGCGTGCAGCTGGATTACTGGGTTTTTTTTAATATATTTTTTTAAATGTCATGTTATTTACGTTTTTTAATTGGAGGGGGGGTGAAGATAAGTGATATTCACATACATTTGCTTTGTGCCTACCCGCTACCCAGCATCACTGTCCCAGATTTGGACCAGAGAGATTTGACTGAGTAACGAGGCTTGCCATTGGACCAGAAAGAGTCCTTGTGACCAGATTTTTTTTTTTCTCTTCATTTTTTGGTTTCGATGTTGGTTGTCCATTTTGTTTACTTTATTGTTATTATTCTTAATTTGTACTGAAACTTTAAAACTGCCGTTGTATAATACATTAAAAAATGCAGAGACAACTTTTTTTTTTCTACTTTATTTATTTTTTTCTTACTGGATGTGTAAGATTTCGAAAAAGATTTTAAACTTTTAATTTCAGATCGGAGGTCCCGGTTTTTTGTACCTCAGAGGCGGCAACCCTATCACAAGCCCACGTTAACCGAATTGAAAAGATCACATAATTTTGACATTTTATTTTCCATCGTGAAGTCAAATAAACTACAAAATGATATCGCAAAAAAAAAAAAAAAAAAAAAAAAAAAAGGAAACCATATTAGTACAGTATTTTATGTTAAATTTTGAAATGTCACATGTTTAGGCGGGATGGTTATTTGTATCGGGGTTCACTTTATTGTCACCTAATAAATATTAATTTAATATAGGAATAAAAAAAAAATACGTTTACCTTTGTCTTTGTGTGGATTACTCGGCCGTTAGCGTTGGGACAAGACACGCCACGAGAAGCCGTTCTACCGCGGATTTTGAATTCAAACATTCCAAGGTTCTAAACTAACCGCCTCACCTCAGTCCGGTTGTCACGGTTGAGATGAGAAGAGCAGCGCCTTCGTTTACCGGTACGTTATTACAAATATAAAGTCAAAAATAGTTAAGGACCATTCACAAAAATTAACGGCAGATAAATGCCAGGTAAAATAAAATAAAAAAAGTGACAAGCGGCCCGGGGAGATAAAAACTAGACAGAAAAAAAATATGTGGTGATTTATGGTAGCTACGTATGGATGTGACAACTGAGAAGGCCATATTTGCCCTTCTGTAAGACGACGACATGGAGGGAACATTATCGGGTCCAGTCATCCCAAAGGCAGCTTAACTTTCCTGCCGCCGCTTTCGAGTGTGAGCCGGTGTTGCTGTTGGGTACAGCCAAGCTTCGCTGCGCAGATGCAAATGCAGGTTTTTGGTAAGTACAGACACGGCACTGTAGGCAGACCTACCGCATTGTAGCCCGATTCAGTTTACTTCCATTTAACTATATATCCGAAATCTCGGATGCAGCACGATAGAACTCGTCACCCTGAGTTGCCGTGATCACAAGTTTTTGAAGACCCTGATCAACGCGAACTAAAGACCGCTAAACGACAAGCCTGGCCTCCCCCCACCCAAACCAAGCTGCATCAACAACAACAACAGACGAAAGGCCTGGCCTCCCCCCACCCTAACCAAGCTGCATCAACAACAGACATGCCTGGCCTCCCCCCCTAACCAAGCTGCATCAACAACAGACAAAAACTAAACGACAAGCCTGCCTCCCCCACAACAGCAGCACAACAAAAACACCAGCGGAGGACCGGAGTAAACCAGTGATCCTACAACATCCATATACATTGCAACTCCTGAATGTGTCATTACATTGTTAAACTGGTATTAATGCTGTGTGTTTTCATTACTGGTAAACATTGAATGAAGTATATATATTTAAATGATCTATACTCCAGTCGCCCTTTAACCTTGGGCAGCACACAGCAAGAATAATTATTAAAACACATGAAAATGAACAAATGCATGTTCGATTCACAGTATAAACATGGCCAATGCAGTCATTATAAAACTGATTACAAGAAGTCACATGCTTTCCAGGAAAAATGCATTATTGTGACTTGCATGAAAAGGAAAACGTTGGTATGTGCTTCCAGTTTCGTTTCTGCATCTGATATAAACAGGGCTTTTACATCCTGTGTCAGTGTTCCTGAAGACCTGCAGAGGACAAGGAGCAGAGAGACTAAACTTCTTCAGCAGGGAGTGTATCAGGTATTCATTTCTTGAAGATTAAAAACACACACAACATAAGAAAAGCTGTTAGTTCTGTACAGAAAAAAAATCGATTTGTGTTATGCAGATCAAATTATCATTATTGCCTGCTGCTTTTTGCTGTTGCTGGGGGTGGATGCAGGTCTTGGTTGTTGCTGTGCTTCAGTTACATTAGATCCACCTTTTTCATTCAGTAATTACACAGAAGAAAAACACACAAGCTGAGAGAGAGTCACAGTTGTTCATTTTGTTGTTGATTCTATAAAGGGTAAATTATTATTATTATTATTATTATTATTATTATTATTGCAACATGTAGATTGTATTACCAGTGAGAATTGAGACATAGAGATATATTCTTAAAGCATTACTGACAGGGCTGTGGAATTCATATCGCCGATGCCCGACACAACAAGATCTATCTGAGGGACAACAGATATTACCGTTATACTTTGCCCGTTGGACAAATAGTTTTTTTTTTTTTTTTTTTTCTCATTACGTTCGGTCTGTTGCAAGAAAAGCACTAAAAACGCAAACTCTGAAAACACAAACACACACACACACATTTAAAAATAAACCTCAAACTGAAACTGTACACTCAGTGATAAAGTGGAGCGGTATACGCCGATATATATATATATATATATATATATATATAAAAAAAATATATATATATATATACAACAAAAAATAGGGGAAAAATATATATAAATGTTATATTGCTGCAAAACTTTGCCCGGACCTCTTTAGTTTCCAACAAAAAAAACGGACTTTAGTGTCACATAGCGCGAGAATGTTTCACCTCAGGACAGGTCACGCCTTATTCTGTCACTGTACCCGCAAATTTTATGAATGACTTGTGTGTGTTGGAAATCGTACCAGTCAAATCCTACTAGTACGTTTCTTGTTGAATTTCGTCTGTTTTATTTTTTTGTGTACTACAGTACTAGTTTTATGATGTCAAAATGACAAATATATGGGAATATGTTCTAAATATTTAGTGTACATACATGGGGTTAGCCTGCCGCGTGTAAAGCCGTCTTTCTTTACTGCACGTCTTCACTATTGAAATTTAAGTGTCTTCCAAATTGACACACAGACGACATACACGCACAACAATTACTTGATTTTATAACTAATTTTAAAACTGTTTGAACACTTGCTTAAACTCCCGGGTTGGGATCTTCCGATACACACAGCGCTTGCTAATTTGATCCCCTGTTTCACAGACACTGTGGAGGTGTGTGCTGTGACCTTGCAACTTTTTTTTTTTTTTTTTTTTTTTTTTAAGGGTCAGTGCTGTAGCAGGATACTCAAACAACCATTCACAAACGTCTCGTTCTTACTATTGAAGACAACATATACACTGTTTAATTTTGAACACGGTAATAAAAACAATTATTTTTAATATAAAAGCAATTGACAATTTTATGTTTTCATTGTATAACATTAAAACACTAACAGGTCCTTAACATATTTTAGGTGGCATTTAAAAACTCTGACTGAATGTGGTAAAATCATCCAACCCACCTGATTTAAAAAAAAAAAAAAAAGTGTGCATACCGGCACCTTTTTCAAACCATGAAGTTGGAAGTCAAGAGTTGTATAAAACTTTAAACTGTTTCTGTTAGCTATTACTGTATAGTATGACCACTGAGGAACACACTCCTGTGTCTGTAGCTTCAACTGCATACAGTCCTCTGATTTCTGAACTGCCCTCACTAAAAAATCCTGCCCTAGGTTGTTAAGCAATGCACTAGATTTTGCTCTTGCTTCAGATGCAAGACATGCCTGTAATTCAGTCACTGTGTAATATCCCTCTGCAGGAACCTCAGAGATGTCCTCCGAGAAGAGCGTGCCAGGTGAGGGGGCTCGAGAGGCTGAACTCCAGGTAGAAATGAAGAAAACGCAGGTTAGCCAAATCCCTCACTTTCCTGAGAACAGCAGAGAAGTGCCCAGCTCAGAGAGAACTCTGGATGCTACACCCATCATCCCAAATCCTCAAGACCAGGACAGCCCTGAGGGTCCAGCAGACACGTCACCTGTCACCTCTACTGCTCCTGGACCAAATACCCCTGAGATTGCTGAAGACACTGCACCTGTCACCACTGGTCAACATCACAATACCCATGAAATTGCAGAAGATGAGTCACCTGTCACCTCCAGTGATCTAGCAGGAGACATGTCAGTCATGGGTCCATCACATACATCACCTGACATCTCCACTCCTACGGAATCTACAGTTCCAGAGGATCCAGCAAACAGCCCATCCACTACCCCAGCATCCGTGTCTCCTCCTGGAGAGATAAAGATAGACTCAGTGGAAATCGATTCTGTCTGTCTGAGCTGGGGCAGTCCTGACAATATGGATGGGATCCCACACAGCTTTTACATTACCTACTCTAGCTCTGATGAGAGTCACCAAAACTCCATCACTGCACCCTCCAATTCCACTGTCATCTCTGAGCTGAGACCTGGGAGAGAGTACAGCTTCACAGTCACCACAGTGCTGGAGAATGGGACCCAGAGCACGCCTGTTTCAACATCTGTCTGCACAAGTAAGGATCAGTGGGCTCTATTTAAATCAGCAGAAACAGAAACAATTACTGGTACATCTAGCTTTGTTTTGATCTTTTTAAATATTTTGATTCTCAAGGACAGACATGAGCTCTCATACAGTAGTGCTAGAGGGGTTGTTGCTTTGCAGTTCAGTTTAATTGAAACCTCAGGCCATTTTTTGTACAAGGTTGCCACCTGCTGGCAGGCTGGAGAATGATAAGACAGCAGCTTCAAACACTTGACAGTAATTAACAGCTTGTATTTGCTGAAATAAGAAATAAATGAGTCACTTTGCTGTCTGTCAAAATCAAACCCTGTGAAGTCAGTAACAGACAAGAAGGATGTTTGCTTAAAACAGCAGATCGTGTAAGAATGCGCTCATAAATGATGCTGTTACATCTGCAGTGTAATAGCCAGTGGCAAGCATATCCATCGCTTGTACAAACCAATCAGCCTCCACTCAGAACACAGTTTTATCATATCCCAATACCTAATATACATGAATAGAGCATTTGTGCATTTCTTATGTTCAAGTGAAGCATTATTTCCATGTAAAAAAAATGTAGACACTCTTGTGCTCCAAAGTACTTATTATTATTAAGTGGATACCTGTTACTGTTTCCCTTTCAGAAACACATCTAGAAGATTTGCTGTGCATGCTGGGACTGGAGAACTGCTTCCCAGGCAAGATTACGTTGAGTACTGTCCTTGAGATCGGTACAGAGAGTATTACAGATGAACCGATTCAATCACTGAAAAAACTCCCCTGGTGCTTTCTAAAAAGTCTCATGATGGTAAATGTGACAGCTCGGAGTACCAAGTGCAGTGCTGCTGAGACAGATACAGACTCGGCATTGCAAGACCTTGATAGTGATCTTGAACTTATAGCTAGTAATGATGATCAAGACACAAATATAATCAATCCACTTGATCTCTTAGTAGCACTCTTTCTGTGCTCAGACAGCTTCCTGCAGCAGGAAATGATGTCAAAAATGTCGATGTGCCAGTTTGCTGTACCTCTTTTGCTCCCTGACTGCAGCACCAGTCAGTGTACATTAATGCTGTGGGCCATGCGAGACATTGTGAAGAAGTTTAGACCCCGTTCATTAGCCGACTCAAAAGGGTTTGTAGAAGACAGTATAGTCAGCACTGCCATGCCAATGATCTCTTTTGTCAGGCTGGGTGACTGCAGTTTATCAAAGTCTCAGATTCTGAATCAGGTTCTCAGTAACCCCCAGCAGTACCATGATTTCTTTATCCATCGTGACATGGAATGTGGAAATGTTCCACGAAGAATTTCAAACGGTCTAGTGGAAATAGGTTGGTACCTTCCTTGTGGAAAGAAAAACTTGGACATCTTTCCAGAACCTGTAGCTGTTGCCAACCTTCGTGGAGATCTCCTTTCCTTTCAGAATCAGTTTTCCATTTTATGTCAGACATCCTCGGCAGTCTTCATATTTTTTGACAGTATTGCGGACAGCGAGTGCAAGCTCTTGTCCTCTGCAGGAAATATTAAAGCCCAATTGTATTTGGTTGCAAATTCTCAGAGTGTGTTACACCAAAATGTAATACCTCTAAAAAACTTGGCTTCAAAATTAAAATTAAGTAGAAGTCATATTCTATTGAAGAATAAGCAGACCAATGATGCAGGGTTTGTGTCAAAACTGCGCTTAACTATGAATGA
Source organism: Huso huso (assembly GCA_036884735.1). Lineage (NCBI taxonomy): Eukaryota > Metazoa > Chordata > Actinopteri > Acipenseriformes > Acipenseridae > Huso > Huso huso. The sequence continues at coordinate 8,158,020 of CM072708.1, read as the reverse complement.
CATCATGGAAAACTGTCAACACAAAATGACCATTGAAGGCATGTCTGCTGAAGCACATGAATTGGGGATTCCTGTAGATGAAGACTGCACTAAATGTCAGAACGCTAAGAGAAGTGCTGCAGAAATCACATCTAGGATCAATGATGTGGTGCGATATAAAGAGGATCAGTTGCCATTGCAAGGGAAGCTTTGGAAGGAGCTGGCTAAAATAGAAAAGGAGGAGTGCAGACTACGGAAGGCAGGAGACAAGCATATTGAAGAATATAAAGCCAATCTGCAAAGAGAAAAACAGAAACTAAGACAACAGCAAAGCAGTAAAAATATATCTGAAGCAATGGGATGTTTCATCACTGCCATATCCAATGAAAGCAAAGAAGAACGATCCTATTTTCTAAAGTGGATGAGGATGAACTTGGATGTTACGGCACGAAAGAAACTTTCCGGTCTTCGTGATGAATACAAAGAAAACTGTTGCAAGTCCTCAGAGAACAAAGAGATAATTGCAGCCCTGGATAGACAAATATCAAACAGCTCTTTAGGAATGGAACATTTCATGCGTGAGATGGGGCAGCTTTATGAAGCAGCGTGCTTCCTTCCTGTCGATGCTGAATCTCGCCAGCAGTTTAAACATCTTCCCAGTTTGGGAGCAGATCTGCTGTTGGATGGCTTCCCTCTTGAGCTGGTGGATGGAGATGCATCAAATATCCCTGTAACGTGGGTGACTGATGTTCTAACTGAGCTCCATGAAAAAGTCCAACCCAAGAGCAGGCTGCTGGTTGTAACAGTGCTGGGAGTCCAAAGCACTGGGAAGTCTACCCTCCTCAACACAATGTTTGGGGTTCAGTTTGCAGTTAGCAGTGGCAGATGCACGAGAGGAGCCTTCATGCTGTTAATCAGAGTCAAAGAGGATCTTAAACAAGAGCTGAACTGTGATTTTATCTTGGTAATCGACACTGAAGGTCTCAAATCTCCAGAACTGGCACAACTAGAAGACAGCTACGAACATGACAATGAGCTTGCAACACTGGTTGTAGGTTTGAGTGACGTCACCATAATAAACATTGCAATGGAGAACTCCACAGAGATGAAGGATATCCTGCAGATCGTGGTGCACGCCTTTCTTAGAATGAAGGAAGTGGGGAAGAAACCAAACTGTCAGTTTGTGCACCAGAATGTGGGGGACGTGTCTGCTCATGACAACAATGCAAGGGACAGGAAAAAGCTTTTAGAACAGCTGAATGAGATGACACAGGCAGCTGCCAGGATGGAGAAGAAGGATACTGACAGAAAATTCACTGATATAATGGAGTATGATCCAGAGAAAAATAACTGGTACATCCCTGGCCTGTGGCACGGTAATCCTCCAATGGCTCCAGTGAACACCGGCTACAGTGAGACTGTGTATGACTTCAAGAAGAGCTTGATTGAGGTTTTGAAAAACACCAACAAGGAAAAACCTCCGGCACCAGTTACAGAGTTCCTGGAGTGGACGAGAAGTTTGTGGAAAGCTGTTAAATATGAGAACTTCATCTTCAGCTTCAGAAACAGCCTAGTGGCTGAGGCTTACAGTAACCTGTGTATTGAATATGGTAAATGGGAATGGGACTTCCAAAAGCACATGTACAACTGGCTGGAGAAAGCAAAGACAAGGATTTCAAATACCAAAAACCAGTCCTCAAACCTTGATGTGTTTCTCAGAAGCTTACAAGAAGAGCTGGATTCACAAGAAATTACATATCTGGAGAAATTGACAAAATACTACGACAGTAAGGAGGGACATGTTAATCTTGTAGAAAGCTACAGAGCCACCTTTGAGAGAAGCATTAAAACTCTTAGGATTGAAACTGAAAACTCTGTGACAAACAAGTTGACAGCAGCGATTGATTTTCAAAAGGGAATGAAGAAGGTACATGATGTCAATGGGAAGCATAAAGCAATATTAGAAGACAAAGTGTTGAAACTGCTAGGAGACTGCAGGGAGCGAAATGAGGATTTATCTGAGGAGCAGCTGAAACAGGAATTTGAAAAGATGTGGGAGGAGACAGTGAAGAGACTGGACTTTAAAGGTTTAGAGAAGCAAGAGGTTGTATTCAATGTTTATAATCAATTGAGAAAACAATTAGAAAGACATGGAGGTGGAGTTAAGATGGTGTTAAATCAGGCCAGCAGTTTGACTAAATATGGAAAAAAACAGTTTAATGTAACTGATAAACACATTGATCGCGCATGGTACACTAACCGCTTCACTGATCGCATGGGCCTGTCAACAAACCCCAAAGAGCAAGCAGAGGCGATGGTGAAATCTATAACAGGACAGTGCACAGAGTTTGTATCACACAAAAAAAAGAGTAAAACTGACTACCATGAGACCTACACCAGAGAGCTGTTAGAAATGGTAGATGGTCAGCTGAAGGAAATTGAGAAGCTGCAAGACCAACGCCCAGTTTGAGGTTGATCTGAAGCTGCACATCTGTGGGTTTGCTGCCAGGGAATTCCAGCAGATGCACGAAGATTTCATTGAAGACAACAACCCCCGGAAACATCTGGAAAAGTCCAAATCACGATACTGTTCTGACTTCATAGATCTTTACCATGAGAAGGACCAGAGCCGAAAGAAGGCTGAAGAATTCACCAAGCGCTGCCTCAAGCCTGCAGTGAGGGATTATGTCAACAAAGCCCTTGGTTTAGATATTGTGGATGAAATGCTGACTGGTGCAGACTCTGTGAAATACAGCACCCGGTCATATTTCCAGCATTCCATTCTGAAGCAGTTACTGAAAGACAATAAATGTGAAAACTATGTGTCTTACATGATATACTATGCTGGTTTTGTCAAGAAGTGGATATATGATTGTATTCTTGAGGAGTTTTTGAAAGACAATGCCTTTTCAGGTTTAGAAAAGAAACGTCTGGAAACCATAACCAGGAAAATAGAAGCAGCCATTAAAAAGGAGGAAAAAGAGGAAACCATATCGGGGTTTGTTGAAAATGTCTGCAATATTCTGAGCAGCGATATTGTGATTTCCACTGACGATCTTGGATTAAAACTTATCCAAGACAAAGCCAGCGTGAAGGAGTTTGTTGGACATCTTCAATATTACCTTGAACAAATGAAGACATCTCTAAGTGACGAATTCTCTCAAAGCTGTGATGTTGAGAATAAACTTATGAAGCTACCCTTCAAGCCGCAGGACGAGCTGTTCAAGAGGGTGTTTGGCTGTGGAAAGCAGTGTCCGTTCTGTAAGGTCCCCTGTGAGGCAGGAGGCAAGGACCACAAACAACACCACGCATCCGTGCATCGACCAAAAGGGCTGGGGAGATACAGATATGACGGATCTGAGAAACTAGTCGAAACGATATGTACAACTGATGTGCACAGTGAAAAGAAATTTCAGAATAGTGACACAAAGGAGGTGTGGCATCCCTATAAAGACTATCGGAGATTCTACCCTGACTGGCACATTGCCCCCGATGCCAGTATTGAAGCCTCTGACTACTGGAAGTACATCCTGACTGCATTTAATAAACAATTTGCAAAGGAGTATAATGCAAAGCCTGCTGATATCCCTAAGCCATGGAGAAACATAACAAAGGATCAAGCACTGAAGAGTATAAATGAGGTGTTTAACATGAAGTAAATAAAATCTAAAAAGGAATCACCAAAATCCTCTCGAATGTCGCGCTGGAACAGCAGCTGAATCAAAGAACAAGTTTCAGGACTGATGAAGCAAGTGATTAGAGCAGGGGGGTCAAACTCAGCTCCTGGGGGGACCTCAGGGTCTTCTGACTTTCGTCAGAAGCTCTCAATTACTCAACTGGTCTAATTATTTGATTAATTGGACACATTTAACACTTCTCTCTCCAGGCCTCCAAATGTTTTACAGGTCATTTACCTTGAATTAAGTGCATTTTTGAAAGACGTTGAAAAAATATGAAACATGTCCAATTCAAAAAATAACTAAGTTAATTGAGAGATTAAATTGGACATTGATTGTGCTTTGTAGGATTTGTTGGTAATAATGAAAGCTATTCTTTTAATGCATCATATATTCTATACTCTGAATGTCGTTAACATTTTAATACAGTAGATAATCATTTTACTTATAGCTGTAGCCTAATTGTGGTAGTGATTTTGCATGCTGGACACCGAGATATTTTTTTCTGTTACTGTTTTGCTAATTAAATAAGGTGAGTGATTCATGTTAACCAACTTGATGATGCGCTGAATATGTTGTTTTTTTTTTTTTCTGTGTGAAATGAATTGTTAGATAAACCTTGTTTCTGTGCTTCCTGCTCCTATAACGTTATGCTCACGCTTTCAAACTCCTTTCAATATATTGCATTTCAAAATAAAGTTAAACTTCAAGCAAGATTTGTGTTGTTGTAGGTTATTATTATTATTATTATTATTATTATTATTATTATTATTATTATTTTTAGTCATTAGCAGATGCTTTTATCTAAATTACCGAGACAGGGGTGCAACAGGCATCATAGACTGTTGCTGCAAAGTCACTTCCAATAGGAGCTTGTTTGTTTTACATTTCACCCGAAGGACGGAGCACAAGGAGGTTCAGTGACTTGTTCAGGGTCACACACACACACAAACACAGTGAGTCAGTGGCTGAGCCTGGATTGAACCTGGAACCTCCTGGTAACAAGCCCATTTATTTAACCACTGGACAGGCCAGCCCCTTTGTATGTCTGTAAATCGATCTTTCAAAAGAATCCAGTTCACACACATACAGGGGGGTCCTCCTAGTTTCTCATGCATTCATCTACAGAAGAATCCAGTTCACACACACACAGGGGGTCCTCCTAGGTTCTCATGCATTCATCTACAGAAGAATCCAGTTCACACACACACACAGGCGGTCCTCCTAGTTTCTCATGCATTCATCTACAGAAGAATCCAGTTCACACACATTAGGGGTCCTCCTAGGCATTCATCTACAGAAGAATCCAGTTCACACACACACACAGGCGGTCCTCCTAGTTTCTCATGCATTCATCTACAGAAGAATCCAGTTCACACACACATACAGGGGGCCCTCCTAGTTTCTCATGCATTCATCTACAGAAGAATCCAGTTCACACACACACACAGGCGGTCCTCCTAGTTTCTCATGCATTCATCTATAGAAGAATCCAGTTCACACACACACAGGGGGTCCTCCTAGGTTCTCATGCATTCATCTACAGCAGTAGTGGCCAATACATCAAACACTTTGTGATCCATTTTGGTGGATCTCAACGCGCTCCGCGATCCACCAGTAAGCCATGACCAACAATTATTAGCGGGGTTTTAATATAATAGTGTCCAATACATAATAGCGATAATAAAACAAAACAACAACAACAACAAAAACATAACAGATGCTCTACGCTAACTTTTTTAGGCACATGTGCGCCTAAGTTTAAAAAAAATATATAAAAAATAGACGTGCACTGAACAATTTAGGGGCACACACAACAAATAATGATAATAATAATACAATTTTTGCTCAGATGTATTGTTGAATATCTACAGATCTTTTTTATCCTTCCTTTCTTACATAACACTTGTGCAGTTCTATACTTTTGCATCAACAAAATTAAAAATACAGAAGGCTGTGTGGTACAGTGGTTAAAGAAACGGGCTTGTAACCAGGAGGTTCCCCGGTTCAAATCCCACCTCAGCCACTGACTCATTGTGTGATCCTGAGCAAGTCACTTAACCTCCTTGTGCTCCGTCTTTCGGGTGAGACGTAGTTGTAAGTGACTCTGCAGCTGATGCATAGTTCACACACCCGAGTCTCTGTAAGTCGCCTTGGATAAAGGCGTCTGCTAAATAAACAAATAAGAATAAAAAGGGACAACTTTTTTTTTTTTTTTTTTTAAACAGCCTGCTCGCATGTTGCTCAGAAGGCGCTGCTTGGCTGTTTATATGGTAGCGGGCTGGTCTGCCTCTACGCACATTGCGTGCCGTTTTGAAGCACTGTGTTTAATATATTTTCATGTTTGAACTTCTGGCTCCCTGTTAAAAATGCAGCCTTGCCTGCCATCAGTTCCCTTGCATCCTGATAAAACGTGCAAAACATGGATTTTTTTTTTTTTTTAACATTGTCAAACTTAAGCCAGGGGAAATCTTTTAGCCACAGTTGGTTGAACTTGTACTTTACAACTCTGAACAAGCTGTAACTAACTCCAAGTTCCCTGTTCACTTTCATCTTCTGACACACCTGCATTGCTAATTTCTTGTAAAGACGCCGACATATATGAATTTGTTATTTTCCTCATCTTGGTTTGACAAACTGTCTGGAAACCAGTAGCCATCGCACTGATAAAGCAGTGAAATTGGCGGGATATGGGATTTGTAGTTTTTAATGTGTGATTAACAGTGGGCAGTGGACACCAATAAACTACATTCCCAGAGTACATTGCGATTGAGCTGTGAGTTTAGATCTGACTCTGAGGTTTTTTGATTTTTTTTTCTTTTGTTTTATACTTTTCAGCTGAAAAAATAAATCACGTTTATTGTTTATAGTCAGCCTTTAGGAATTTCTAGTTACATTCATGCGCCTAAATTAAAACGTACGTTCGCACAAGCATTTTGTTAGTCTCATATGCAGAAACTGTCATCATGTTAAGTACGTGGAAAACTACAAAACAGTGTGTAATTCAATATGTTAACGTAACATTATTCAGCAGCTTTCACTCGACTTGTTCGAAACAAAATTTAGTTAGGGTGATGCAAAACTTTTGGCCATAGCTGTACATTCGTAGTTATTTAATGTATCGTGACCGCCGCGATAGTTATCTGTATCGGGGTTCACTTTATTGTCACCTAATAAATATTAATTTAATATAGGAATTAAAAAAAATACGTTTACCTTTGTCTTTGTGTGGATTACTTGGCCGTTAGCGTTGGGACAAGACACGCCACGAGAAGCCGTTCTACCGCGGATTTTGAATTCAAACATTCCAAGGTTCTAAATTAACCGCCTCACCTCAGTCCGGTTGTCACGGTTGAGATGAGAAGAGCAGCGCCTTCGTTTACCGGTACGTTATTACAAATATAAAGTCAAAAATAGTTAAGGACAATTCACAAAAATTAACGGCAGATAAATGGCAGGTAAAATTAAAAAAAAAAAAGTGACAAGCGGGCGGGGAGATAAAAACTAGACAGAAAAAAAAAATACGTGGTGATTTATGGTAGCTACGTATGGATGTGACTGACAACTGAGAAGGCCATATTCGCCCCTTATGTGTACGAGAAGACGACATGGAGAGAACATTATCGGGTCCAGTCATCCCAACGGCAGCTTAACTTTCCTGCCGTCGCTTTCGAGTGTGAGCCGGTGTTTTGGTAAGTACAGACACGGCACTATAGGCAGACCTACCGCATTGTAGCCCGATTCAATTTACATCCATTTAACTGAGAGAATGTGGTTATATACATGTTTTTGTATTATTATTTTATGACTCAAGTGCAACAACCTTATGACTTTACAGTTTTATTAATAATAATAATAATAATAATAAAAAAAAAAATACAAGTTAATGGGTGTTTATTACTTGGTAAATGCAAAATGTACCAACATTATTATGGATGTAACCTATTGTTTTTTTCTATGTATGTATGTATGTTTTTTTTTTTTTTTTTTTTAAACAGGCTAACATGTAAGAAAGTTAACTTTACATGCCTTACACAGGAGTGTCAGGAACAAAATATGAAAAAAAAGTGCTATTATAGTGACATCAAGTGGTTTGAATGTAAGTGTGTGTGTGTGTGTGTGTGTGTGTGTATAGGAGGGTGTACCTTCTACCATGATCTTCCTATTTTCTCTGTAGTCAACATCCTTGAATCTCGAAATCTTTCCCTATTATTATTATTATTATTATTATTATTGTTATTATTATTATTATTATTATTATTATTATTATTATTATTATCTTAATACTTTATATTACATTTCTTTCATTATTATGATTTCCATTACATGAGAGTAGATGTTAAAACTTCATGCTGATTTGAACTTGGCTCTCGCCAAGATAAGCACCAACTAAGACGTAGCTTTACAGTAAACTAATGTGATCCATCTGTGTCTCCATCCATTTGCGCTTCCTTCCATATGATGATGTAAATATCCTTCTGTCAGGTGTTGATGGCTGAAGTGTAATGCTGGCTCCAGGGATTAATTTTGCCTCCCCAGCGCATCAACACACACAACGGCTGCGATGCTGGCTCCGGGGATCAACCACAGTGCGGTCTTCCCAGCGCATCAGCATGACAACCGTCTGGATTGAGCTAAGTAGGGTCCATCTCTGGGGTCTTCAGGTGGGCACCTTCCATCCTCGGTGTTTCATCAACTAGCCCACGACACCTCAAGGGGGCTCGACGGTGATTCTGGCGCCCCAGCATCACCCCCCTCCGTATGTAAATAAATTAATACAATTATTACTAAATGTCACAATTACACAGAATTAATTAGTACCATAAACAATTCTAGTAGAAGCAGCAGTAATTATTTCAAGCATAGCCTCTTTCTGGAGTTTTTTTTTTATTATAGGTTATATGATATTTTATGTTCAATGTCAGATACAACGATAACAGTTGGGGTAGTACACATGCTTGCTAAATGCTGGTAAATGACATTAGTCACGTATCATAACCCTATTGCAACCCCTCTGAAAAAACCGAACAGTACCCTTCACCTTGTGGTCATGTGACTTTCTTTCGAGTCCAGATGATATAGACCAGGGGTAGGCAACCCTGGTCCTGAAGTGCCACAGACACTTCTGGTTTTTGTTTTACCCAAGCCCTAATTAATTACCATGTGTTCCAGGTATTTAGCAATTGATGATTAAGAGATACCTACAAAACCTGCAGGACTGCGGCACTCCAGGACCAGGGTTGCCTACCCATGAGTCCAGTCCAGGGCTTCTCAAACTCGGTCCTGGGAACCCCCTGTGGCCGCTGGTTTTCATTGCAACCGAGCTGTCAATTACTGAACTACACCCTTAATTGAACTGATCTGCTTAATTAGATCTTTTTACTGCTTTTCAGTGCTTAAACAGTTTGCAGATTTCAAGTTAGCTGTATTATTATTAGAGGCTGTGTGGTCCAGTGGTTAAAAAAAAGAACTTATAACCAGGGGGTCCCCAGTTCAAATCCCACCTCAGCCACTGACTCATTGTGTGACCCTGAGCAAGTCACTTCACCTCCTTGTGCTCCGTCTTTCAGGTGAGACGTAATTGTAAATGACTCTGCAGGTGATGCATAGTTCACACACCCTAGTCTCTGTAAGTCGCCTTGGATAAAGGTGTCTGCTAAATAATAAAAAGGGACAAGTTTTTTTTTTTTTTTTTTTTAAACAGCCTGCTCGCATGTTCCTCAGAAGGCGCTGCTTGGCTGTTTATGGTAGCGGGCTGGTCTGCCTCTACGCACATTGCGTGCCGTTTTGAAGCACTGTGTTTAATATATTTTCATGTTTGAACTTCTGGCTCCCTGTTAAAAATGCAGTCTTGCCTGCCATCAGTTCCCTTGCATCCTGATAAAACGTGCAAAACATGGATTTTTTTTTTAACATTGTCAAACTTAAGCCAGGGGAAATCTTTTAGCCACAGTTGGTTGAACTTGTATTTTACAACTCTGAACAAGCTGTAACTAACTCCAAGTTCCCTGTTCACTTGTGTTCCGTCTTTCAGGTGAGACGTTGTTGTAAGTGACTCTGCAGCTGATGCATAGTTCACACACCCTAGCCTCTGTAAGTCGCCTTGGATAAAGGCGTCTGCTAAATAAATAATAATAAATAACTTGAACTGCAACTGTTTAAGAACTGAAAACAAGTAAAAAAGGTCTACTTAAGCAAATGATCAGTTCAATTAAGGGTCTAGTTAAGTGATTGGGAGCTGGGTTGGAATGAAAACCAGCAGACCCAAGGGGTCCCCAGGACCCAGTTTGAAAAGCCCTGCTATAAACCTATTGAGATGTTAGCTTCACACTACCCAAGTGTATTCAGTGATTCTTAAGATAATTAGGATAAGGGTATTGTCCAATTAAAACATATTAAGATCTTGTATCTCAGAGACCATTTAAAGCACTCAAATTATTATTTGCAGTGTTTTATTAATGTGTCGGTGACCATGACATTGAACCCTAACCCAACATGCCTCTGCTCTCACAGACCCTGATTAGCAGTAATCCTGGAGTAGCATCAGGAGGTCCAAGATTTTCATATTGAAATTTTTTGGTTCACTCGTTAAGAGAAAGCACGCTTGTTTGAAGTTCAGTTAAACTTTATTTTTACAAAACATCATCAGTTGTTTATCAAATCCCACACCTATCAAAAGTGTGCAAGTACATTGTTTAATCTATTAGAAAATCAGAGAGAGAAAAAAAACATGTATTTTACTTTGACAGAAATGTATTTCTCTGTATAAATCTATAGCTAATCTATTAGAAAATCAGAAGAGAGAAAAAAAAACATGTATTTCTCTTTATAAAAGTACATTGTTAATCTATTAGAAAAATAGAAGAGAGAGAAAAAAAATCATGAAACTTTCACTTTACACAGAAATGTATTTTCCCCTGTATAAAAGTACATTCTAAAATATAGAAAGCTTTACCAATCACACAATCATGAATTGCCAAAAGCACAACCTGTCTAGTATTGCTGCTGAAGCTGACTTCACCTTGGCAAATTATTTTACAGATAAAGTTTGAGATGTTGTTCAAGAAGTCTGTTTTGAGGAATATCTTTTTTCATATCCCAGAGAAAATAAACCAAGAAAACATACTGACTTGTTTTTATCTTACATTAAAATGTATTTCTGTCAGAAAAGGTTAGGCGGCATCTTTGTACCCCCTTTAAAAAGAAAAGCTCATTAAAATCCAGTGATATTAGCGTTGTATTTACCTGCAGGTTTGGCAGCTGATTTTTTAACATTGAACAACTTATTCAGACACTTCATTGCGTTTCTTTTTGTTATGGTTTTCCATTCTGCTGGGATGTCAGCAGGCTGTGCCTTATACTCCTCTGCAAATTGTTTATTAAATGCAGTCAGCACGTACTTCCAGTAGTCAGAGGCTTCAATACTGGCATCGGGGGCAATGTTCCAGTCAGGGTAGAATCTCCGATAGTCTTTATAGGGATGAGCCTTCCACTCTGTTTCAGGACTCTGAAATTTCTGATCACTGTGTACATCAGTTGAGCATATATTTACATGGAGTTTTTTAGAGTCTGACCATCTGTACATACCCAGCCCTTGTGGTCGATGCACGGATGCGTGGTGTTGTTTGTGGTCCTTGCCTCCTGCCTCACAGGGGACCTTACAGAACGGACACTGCTTTCCACAGCCAAACACCCTCTTGAAGAGCTCGTCCTGCGGCTTGAAGGGTAGATTGACAAGTTTCTTCTCAGCGTCGCATTGTTGAGAAAATTCAGCCCTTAGAGTACCTGTCAGTTCATTCACAAGAACCTGGAGATATTTAGCAAACTCCTTATGGTTTGAATTCTTTAGAAACAGCACTGCTCCTAACTCCTCCCTGCTGATCACGAGGTCCTTATTCAGATTCCTGCTGATCATCTGAATAAACCTTGTTGTGCTTTGGCTCTCTGCCGTTTCCTTCTGGGCATTTTCAAGAGCCGCTTGAATCTTTTTTGTTATTGTTTCGAGAAGTTTTGTTTCTAAATCCCCAATCTTAGCATCTGTTGTAAAATACTGGACAATCTGATCCGATATCCAGCCCTTTACGAAAGTTTCATAGTTTTTAATGTACTCCACATAGATTCCAAAATTATCTTCTTCCAGAATCTGCTTTAAAATGGAGAACTGGAAAAACGACCGGGAGCTGTATTTCACAGAGTGTGCACCGGTCAACATTTCATCTACAATGTCTATCCCAAGGGCTTTGTTGATATACACCCTCACTGCAGGCTTGAGGCAGCGCTCAGTGAATTCTTCAGCCGTTTTTCGGCACTGATCCTTCTCATGGTAAAGATCTATGAAGTTTGAACAGTACTGAGGTCTAAATTTTTCCAGAGCTTTCTTGGGGTCATTTTTTTCATTGAAGTCCTCATGCATCTTCTGAAACTTCCTGGCAGCGTAGCCACAGATGTGGAGCTTTAGATCGAGTTCAAACTGGGCATTGGTCTTCACTGTCTCTTCATTTTTCAACTCTTTATCTATCATTTGCAGTAACTCCATGGTACATATATCATGGTAATCACATTTACTCTGTGCTTTACTTAAAACAAACTGCCTGCACTTTTGAATGATTTCATGTGCCTTCTCAGTTGCTCTGTTTTCCAATTCTTTGGCTAAAGGCTCTTCAGGTTGTCTTTTGAACAGATTCATGAACCGATTTGAAAAAAATGTTTTTGTTTTCGCCGGCTTCTCATTCATTTTCTGGTAGTCTGAGCTTTCAAAGTGCTGCGCATGCGCAATGAAGTGTTCTTTCCCACAGTCAGTCAAATCTTCCACCTCACTTAATTCCTTCTGAACCTGACTGCCGTGCCTTTCTAAATTCGCTCTCAATTGATTCAGTATGTCTGATGCAACAGCTCGTGTCTCTAAAGCTTGAAACTTCAGTTCAGAGACTGTCTGATTCCACATTTCCTCGAAGTCTTTCTGCAGCTCCTCATCAGATAAAGGACTGTTTCTCTCCCTACATGTTTCTAGTAAGCTCTGTACTTTCCCTTCAATTACTGCTGTGTATTCTTCTTGATTATCGTACATTTTCTTCATCCCTTTGTGTATAGCAATGGCGTTCTCGCATTTGTTGTTGACGGAGCGTTCGATTTCTCTCCGAAGACTTTTAATGCAGCTCACAAAGTCTTCTCTGTGCTTTTCCACAAGATTAACGTGGCCGTTATTTTTCTGATAATAATCTGTCAGATTCTGCAGGATTTGTTTTTCTTCCTTTGCCAATTCGGCAGATGCCTCGGCTTTTAAACCGCTGGAGAAGTCTTCATAGTTTGAGGTGTCAAGGTTAGAAATCCTTGTCTCGGCATTTGCCAACCAGTTATACATGTGCTTCCGGAAGTCCCATTCCCATTTATTATATTCGACACACAGATTACTGTAAGCCTCAGCCACAAGGCTGTTTCTGAAGCTGAAGATGAAATGTTCATATTTAACAGCTTTCCACAAACTCCCCACCCACTCCAGGAACTCTGTAACTGGTGCAGGAGGTTTTTGCTTGTTGGCGTTTTTCAAAACTTCAATCAAGCTCTTCTTGAACTGATACACAGTCTCACTGTAGCCTGTGTTCACTGGAGCCATTGGAGGGTTACCATGCCACAGGCCAGGGATGTACCAGTTATTTTTCTTTGCATCATACTCCATTATATCAGTGAATTTTGTGTTGTGTCCTTTCTTTTCCATCCTGGCAGCTGCCTGTGTCATCTCATTCAGCTGTTCTAGAAGCTTATTCCTGTCCCTTGCATTGTTGTCATGAGCGGACACGTCCCCCACATTCTGGTGCACAAACTGACAGTTTGGTTTCTTCCCCACTTCCTTCATTCTAAGAAAGGCGTGCACCACGATCTGCAGGATATCCTTCATCTCTGTGGAGTTCTCCATTGCAATGTTTATTATGGTGACGTCACTCAAACCTACAACCAGTGTTGCAAGCTCATTGTCATGTTCGTAGCTGTCTTCTAGTTGTGCCAGTTCTGGAGATTTGAGACCTTCAGTGTCGATTACCAAGATAAAATCACAGTTCAGCTCTTGTTTAAGATCCTCTTTGACTCTGATTAACAGCATGAAGGCTCCTCTCGTGCATCTGCCACTGCTAACTGCAAACTGAACCCCAAACATTGTGTTGAGGAGGGTAGACTTCCCAGTGCTTTGGACTCCCAGCACTGTTACAACCAGCAGCCTGCTCTTGTGTTGGACTTTCCTGTGGAGCTCAGTTAGAACATCAGTTACCCACCTTACAGGGATATTTGATGCATCTCCATCCACCAGCTCAAGAGGGAAGCCATCCAACAGCAGTTCTGCCCCCAAACTGGGAAGATGTTGAAACTGCTGGCGAGATTCAGCATTGTCAGGAAGGGAGCACGCTGCTTCATAAAGCTGTCCCATCTCACGCATGAAATGTTCCATTCCTAAAGAGCTGTCTGATATTTGTCTATCCAAGTCTGCAATTATCTCTTTGTTCTCTGAGAACTTGCAACACTTGTCTTTGTATTCATCACGAAGACCAGAAAGTTTCTTTCGTGCCGTAACATCCAAGTTCATCCTCATCCACTTTAGAAAATAGGATCGTTCTTCTTTGCTTTCATTGGATAGGGCAGCAATGAAACACTGCATTGCTTTAGATATATCATAACGGATTTGCTGTTGTCTCAGTTTCTGTTTTTCACTTTGCAGATTGGATTTATATTCTTCAATAGGCTTGCTTCCTGCCTTCCGTAGTCTGCACTCCTCCTTTTCTATTTTAGCCAGCTCCTTCCAAAGCTTCCCTTGCAATGGCAACTGATCCTCTTTATATCGCACCACATCGTTGATTTTAGATGTGATTTCTGCAGCACATCTCTTAGCGCTGACATTTAGTGCAGTCTTCATCTACAGGAATCCCCAATTCATGTGCTTCAGCAGACATGCCTTCAATGGTCATTTTGTGTTGACAGTTTTCCATGATATCATTCATAGTTGAGCGCAGTTTTGACACAAACTCTGCATCATTGGTCTGCTGTTTCTTAAATAGGATCTGACTTCCACTTAATTTTAATTTTGATCCCAAGTCTCTCAGAGAATGTATGTTTTTCTCTGTCTTATTTGAAAAATTTCCAACCAAATACAATTGGGCTTTAATATTTCCTGCAGAGGACAAGAGATTGCACTCGCTGTCTGCAATACTGTCAAAAAATATGAAAACTGCCGAGGATGTTTGACATAAAATGGAAAACTGTTTCTGAAAGGAAAGGAGATCTCCACGAAGGTTGGCAACAGCTACAGGTTCTGGAAAGATGTCCAAGTTTTTCTTTCCACAAGGAAGGTACCAACCTATTTCAACTAAACCGTTTGCAATTCTCCGTGGAACGTCACCACATTCCATATCACGATGGATAAAGAAATCATGGTACTGCTGGGGGTTACTGAGAACCTGATTCAGAATCTGAGACTTTGATAAACTGCAGTCACCCAGCCTGACAAAAGAGATCATTGGCATGGCAGTGCTGACTATACTGTCTTCTACAAACCCTTTTGAGTCAATTAATGAACGGGGTCTAAACTTCTTCACAATATCTCGCATGGCCCACAGCATTAATGTGCACTGACTGGTGCTGCAGTCAGGGAGCAAGAGAGGTACAGCAAACTGGCACATCGACATTTTTGACATCATTTCCTGCTGCAGGAAGCTATCTGAGCAGAGAAAGACTGCTGCCAAGAGATCAAGTGGATTGATTATATTTGTGTCTTGATCATCATTACTAGCTATAAGTTCAAGAACACTATCAAGGTCTTGCAATGCCGAGTCTGTATCTGTCTCAGCAGCACTGCACTTGGTACTCCGAGCTGTCACATTTACCATCATGAGACTTTTCAGAAAGCACCAGGGGAGTTTTTTCAGTGACTGAATCGGTTCATCTGTAATACTCTCTGTACCGATCTCAAGGACAGTACTCAACGTAATCTTGCCTGGGAAGCATTTCTCCAGTCCCAGCCATGCACAGCAAATCTTCGAGATGTGTTTCTGAAAGGGAAACAGTAACAGGTCTCTACTTAGCTTAAGTACTTTTTTACATGAACATGAGAAATGTACCAATGCCCTATTCATGTATATTAGGTATTGGGATCTGAGAAAACTGTGTTCTGAGTGGAGGTGGATTGGTTTATACATGCGATGGATATGCTTGCCACTGGCTATTACACTGCAGACTGTAACACCTCTACGTCGCCTTGAATAAAGGCGTCTGCCAAATAAATAAATAAGAAGAATAAAAGATGTAAGAATATAATTTGTGAGCACATACTTACATGATCTGCTCTGTTATGCAAACACCCTTCTAGTTTGTTACTGACTTCTAATTGTTTGATTTTGACAGACAGCAAAGTGAGTAATGTGTTTCTTGTTTCAGCAAGAATTAATTACTGTCAAGTGTTTTAAGCTGTTGTCTTATCATTCTCCAGCCTGCCAGCAGGTGGCAACATTGCCCAAGGTTTAAATTAAACTCAGCTGCAAAGAAATAACCCCTCTAGCACTACTGTATGAGAGCTCATGTCTGTCCTTCAGAATCAAAATCTTTAAAAAGAGATCAAAACAAATCTAGATATAATTGTCTCTGTTTCTGTTTATTAAATAGAGCTCACTGGGTTTACTACAGCATGTAACCACTCTATACTGAGTTGGTATGTTGTAGGATATATTGATTTACAAACCCTTTTGAAGTTATTGGGGCAGTCAGTTCCACTGTTATATAATTTTAGTGTCAATTTTCAGAAGGGAGGGGGCTCCCGAGTGGCGCATCCAGTAAAGGTGCTCCGCGCGGAGTGCAGGATGTGCTCTATAGTCTGGACGTCGCGAGTTTCGAGTTCAGGCTATTCCTTTGCCGACCGAGGTCGGGAGCTTCCAGGGGGCGGTGCTCGGCCAATTGAGCCGGGGGGAGGGAGGGTTAGGTCGGCCAGGGTGTCCTCGGCTCACCGCGCACCAGCGACCCCTGTAGTCTGGCCGGGTGCCTGCGGGCTTGCCTGTAAGCTGCCCGAGACCCTCATTGTCCTCCGACGCTGTAGCTCTTGGGTGGCTGCATGGTGAGTGCATTGTGAAAAAAAGCGGTCGGCTGACGGCACACCCTTCGGAGGACAGCGTGTGTTCGTCTTCGCCCTCCTGAGTCAGCAGGGGTGGTGGTAGCGGTGAAAAAAAATAATTGGCCATTCCAAATTGGGAGAAACTAATAAAAAATAATTGGCAACAACTAAAGTAAAAAAAAAAAAAACTTTCAGAAGGGAAAAGTGAACCAACGGGGGTTTGATAGACCCTTTTTTTTTTAATCAAAGGCTTGCATCAATGAATTCCTGTTTGGCCTTTGAAACATTCTTTAAAATGATACTGTTCCTGTCTAGGTCAAGCTTCAGACCCACAGGGCATGAGCTACACAGCTGTATTGCATGAACACAACACCTTCCCTGGAACCCTTTTCTCCATCGCATGTGGTTTATGTATCATCACAAATGTATGAAATACAATAAATTGGTCTACTTGAGCTGGAATGAAACAAAAAGGAAGTAGAGATGATCTATGAGGCTAATACCCTGAGTTACAGAGAACTGATCCTTACTTGTGCAGACAGATGTTGAAACAGGCGTGCTCTGGGTCCCATTCTCCAGCTCTGTGGTGACTGTGAAGCTGTACTCTCTCCCAGGTCTCAGCTTAGAGATGACAGTGGAATTGGAGACTGCAGTGGTCATGTCTCGGTCACTCTCATCAGAGCTGCTGAAAGTTATTTTGAAGCTGTGTAGGATCCCATCTATACCAACAGGACTGTTCCAGCTCAGAGAAACAGAGTCGCTTTCCACTGAGTCTATCTTTATCTCTCCAGGGGGAGACAGTTCTGGAAGAGAAAAGAAAACTGATGTAATGACAAAGTAGACTGATAGACTAATATTCAGAAGAAGAGTTGTAAATAAATAATTCTTACTTGTGCAGACAGATGTTGAAACAGGCGTGCTCTGGGTCCCATTCTCCAGCACTGTGGTGACTGTGAAGCTGTACTCTCTCCCAGGTCTCAGCTTAGAGATGACAGTGGAATTGGAGGGTGCAGTGATGGAGTCTTGGTGACTCTTATCATAGCTAGAGTAGGTAATGTAAAAGCTGTGTGGCATCCCATCCATATTGTCAGGACTGCTCCAGCTCAGAGAGACAGAGTCGATTTCCACTGAGTCTATCTTTATCTCTCCAGGAGGAGACGGTTATGCAAGAGAAAAGAGAACGGATGTAATGAAAAAGTAGACTGAGATGCTAATATTCATAAGAAGAATTGTAAATAAATAATTCTTACTCGTGCAGACAGAGTCTATCTTTATCTCTACAGCAGGGGACACAGACGCTGGGGTAGTGGATGGGCTGTTTGCTGGATCCTCAGGAACTGTAGAGTCTGGAGGAGTGGGGATGACAGATGATGTATGTGATGGACTCATGATAGGTGTAGTGTCTCCTGTAATCTCAGGGATATTTGGTCCAGCAGCAGTAGAGGTGACAGGTGACGTGTCTACTGGACCCTCAGGGCTGTCCTGGTATTGAGGATTTGGGATGATGGGTGTAGCGTCCAGTTCTCTCTCTGAGCTGGGCACTTCTCTGGTGTCCTCAGGAAAGTGAGGGATTTGTCTGACCTGCATTTTCTTCATTTCTACCTGGAGTTCAGCCTCTCGAGCCCCCTCACCTGGCACGCTCTTCTCGGAGGACATCTCTGAGGTTTCTGCAGAGGGATATTACACAGTGACTGAATTACAGGCATGTCTTGCATCTGAAGCAAGAGCAAAATCTAGTGCATTGCTTAACAACCTAGGGCAGGATTTTTGAGTGAGGGCAGTTCAGAAATCAGAGGACTGTATGCAGTTGAAGCTACAGACACGGGGGTGTGTCCTCAGTGGTCATACTCTACAGTAATAGCTAACAGAAACAGTTTCATGCAAAGTTTTATACACAAGTCTTGATTTCTATTACTGGCCCAATTTAAATTGAACTCTTGTCCCGTTTCACAACAGGTGGACTGCTCCACTTTCTGTAGGGGTGTTGTCTGTCGAATGAGCTGTGCTGTCAACGTCAGTTTACTGCACTGCTAAACGTAATCGCACAATTTCCCCATAATTTACGTTTGCGATCGAATCACAGTTGATAAACGGGTACATTGTTACTGCGTTTGCAGTTTGATACAACCGCCAAAATACCCTATAAATAAACATACTTGCTTTATTAATAACATTTCTAACAGGTTTAGGGCCAAAAAGTGGTACATTCAGGATGTGGTACGCGTACCAAAAACTTGAAAATGGTGCCTGCACAAATCACTACGAACAAGACACACTGTCGTTCACCCGCAAAGTCGTATATGTTTACGATGTTAGATAACCCAATTTGTTGCTTATCAGTTAAAGTCACACATTTACTGAATTGTGAAAAAAATATATATTAAAAATAACTTTAATAGTGAAACTCGGTACAACGTACCCATTTCAGATGGGCGTTTCCTTGTTTTCTGAGATCAAATCATTTGCGCATGCCCGGGTAAGCGCAGTATAACGGTGTACCACTTTCTAACGTGTACCACAAAACAACACGACTCCGGTATTGGGTATTATCATTTATTTTCGCTATTGAGCCTCACGGTACTTAACGGCGTTGGGTACAATTTCTGTCCTCTGAGTTTTAAAGTGTTTTACCTGATAAAACTGTTTTATGAGAAGCCAATTTCTTCTGTATTTAATAACTGTCTAATTACTTGCGGATTGTCTCTTTACCTTAAACCACCGTGGAAACACACTAGGGAGCAAACTCGCCTCTGCCTCTTTTTTTAGAGGGTGATGTCATGCTGAAAGTTCATTCTTAGCTACTGCGCAGCGGTCAATTTTATAGTAACTTTATGCATAATTATTAACAGACTGCAATAGCGCAACATAAAATCAGAGTTTGAAATGTTAAGATCCTTTGAAATAACATTATGAATACTAGAGAGAGAGAGTTAGGGCTCTGGACTCCTGACCAGAGGGTCGTGGGTTCAATCCCAGGTGGGGGGGGCACTGCTGCTGTACCCTTGAGCAAGGTACTTTACCTAGATTGCTCCAGTAAAAAACCAACTGTATAAATGGGTAATTATATGTAAAAATAATGTGATATCTTGTAACAATTGTAAGTCGCCCTGGGTAAGAAATAAAGAAATAAAGAAATAAATAATATATAGATAGATATTATATATATATATATATATATATATATATATATATATATATATATATATATATATATATATATACTTTTTATTATTATTATTGTATTTAATTCCTTTGTCATTTAGGATCCACCAGTCCTATCTAGCAATGCACTCAAACTGTGACATCCTAAGATACTATCAAAAGCAGCGAGCCAGTCTATACCATGAACACATTCAAGTTCTACTTTAAATGTATGAATGCTTCGTTTATCTAACTGGTATAATATATATTATGTGAATTGAGACACACCGTGTCCACAGTTCATAGACCAAAAAAAATATAATAAGTTTCTTACCTTCCTCCTTTTTGACTTTCCTTCTTTTTATTTTCCTGACGTCTTTTCACTTTTACTCCACTGTTCACCAGGAATCACTCCAGCATCTACAGAACTCCCCCAGCAAATGACTGTGTGTCGCCTGTCCCAGGAATATAATCACGTGGATAAGTTACATAACTTGAACGTATACAATGTCTAAGACGAAAGTTTCGTTTCCTATTTTGTTCTGAGTTTCGTTTCTGCACATTTCTCTCGCCCCCCCCACACACTTAGCTTAATAATAAGTACTTTGGAGCACAAAAGTGTCCTTTTTTACATGGAGATCATGCTTCGCTGTTGACTACATTTGGAACAGACGAAATGCACCAATGCCCTATTGGACTGCTTCAATATAACATTACAAATAATAACTGAGTTATGCGTAAATACCTAAACATACATACGCACATCTATTGTTTAATTATAATATATAATAGAAATAGTAATTCAACTCTCTCTCTCTCTATATATATATATATATATATATATATTTTTACTGTAAACGTTATGTATTTAATCACACGCAGATCAATATAATGTAAAGCATCCAAAGATGATACATAATAAACGCAAGAAAAATATCAACATTAAATACCAATAAATAATGAAAAAACGCTCGATTATCTTGTTGTTTTACTGTGTTCGCTGAATCGCGAAAAGAAATTGCCACCCACTCGAAATTAGGCATAACAGCGCCGCTGTACGTCTCTGTCCCATTTGATCTAAAAAAAATCCTCAATCTGAGTTTCGTTTCACATTTTGTTATGCGCTGCGCTGTTTCGTTTCTGCTGTTTTCCGCGCCGACGTAGAGGTGTTATGAAATTCTGAGCTATGAGCTACGAAGTACGCATGCCCACACAAAACATTTTTGACTTTACTTCCTCCTTCTTCGATACACGCCCATAAATCTGAGATACCATTTTCGGTGTTACAATATATTAGTTTATAACTTTGTACAGGTATCAAATACGTTCAATATTGCTATTAACTATAGTAGCTGTCCAAAACCGATGTAGCGTGAAAAAGTGCCTCCTATAAGATAGTACACCCCCTCTGATTCACGGTCTTTAACTCGCAGACGCATCCCAAAGCATCACCTGATTTATAATATTAAACATCCTTTAGTTCTTAAAAAAAAGTTTTTTACAAACTGTAGACGTCCCCACAACGTCGTTTTTTCAGGAGTTACTATCTTTGTGGGGACATTTTCTCAAGTTTTGTCTGCACATTGATAGTAATACCTGCCACACACACACACACACATATATATATACACACACACACAAATATATACACACACACACACATATATATATATATATACACACAACACACATATATATATACACACATGCACACACACATGTTTGAATTCCTATATTTGTGGGGACTTCTCATTGACTCTCACTATATTTTTATTTACTATTTCTAACTCCAATCAGACAAAACCACACAGGGTAAAAGTCGACAACAAACTAAATATTTTGGCACTTTTTTTTTTTTTGAAGGCATATTTAGTTCTTAAAAAAAGTTTTTTACACACACTCTCACACACACTTCCCTATTGTGCAATTTCAATACGATTTAAATTTGAGGAAGGGCCGAAACATCCTGAAAATATTTTTTTTTAAATCTTTTAAACTTTTTGTGTACGTTTTTAAAAAAAGTATCTATCTATTTTCATATATATATATATATATATATATATATATATATATATATATATATATATATATATATATGGCTTGCAATAAATACACCCGAATTTTAACTTTTAAATTACGATTGTTTTATTATGTAGGCCTACGGTTATTTTAACTGCTTCAGAGGTGCTATGGCGTTAATTATTTGAATAAAGAAAAAAATAGTTCTCGTTTTATTTACTCTGCGAAACTGGTAAACCTACAGATTTGGCCACGTCCAAAAAACACTTTTTTTTTTTGGGGGGAGGTCTGCTTTATTTAACATTTAGAACGTTTATTTATTTATTGTGTTGTTGTTTAACGCAGACAGACTTCAATAAAGAACAAGTTACCGCCCTGGTATAGCGAATCTGTCATCTGCACCCAGCTACCTCCAGACCCTCATCTCTCCCTACACCCCCACTCGACCTCTCCGCTCCGCCTGCACTAGAAGACTGGCTCTACCTCCGCTACGCTCCCCTGCCTCCAGAGGCCGCTCCTTCTCCACCCTTGCTCCGCAGTGGTGGAATGACCTTCCTACAGATGTCAGGACTGCCCAGTCCCTGACCACCTTCCAGCGCCTCCTCAAGACTCACCTCTTCAAACAGCACCTGTAGAACTCCTCTGTTTGTATCCTGGGACACTATCACCCTTCATGTAAATGTGCTTTATTTTGCTCTTATCTGCCCCCTATTTTACTGCATTTAATCCTGTACTTCAGAATACTGTAATCTGCCAAGTGTTTAACCTGTAGTACTTTGTATTTAATCATATCCTGATGTAACTATCACTATTTAATCATATCCTGATGTAACTATCACTATTATCTGCTGTATTATTGAATTGTGGTTTGTCACACTTGTACTTTGCTTGAACAAAAGTTATTGTATTTCTTGCTCTTATTGTATTACTTGTATTGCAACACTTGAAATGTATTTGCTTACGATTGTAAGTCGCCCTGGATAAGGGCGTCTGCTAAGAAATAAATAATAATAATAATAATAATCTGCAAATTCTTAATGGGGTGTATCGAATGCCGTAGAAAGGGGACGGTGGGTGTAACGATAGATTCAATTAGGGATGCTTTTTTTGTGGAACAGCAATCCGGGTAACTCGTAAAGCAGTGTGTATTGTATATAAAAACGACTTGCTCGTTAAAATCATTTATTTGAAGTAGTTACTGTTTCTCTTACTGATAATCGGATTGAGAGCCACCCGTTACTTGGAGTTGTGAGGGAGTCTGCATCGAGAGGAAATGGGGGGTCTGTTAAATGGAGGTAAGAGAATAATTCAGCATGTATTTGGGTATTTATATCATTGTTAAGGTGGGTCATCGAGGACATTTGAAAGGAAAAACAAAATGAGTTACTTCGTGATCACAGGATAATTCCTCTTGTGATCTTACCATACCGGTTTGAAATATTAAAATATCGAGAATGGATTTTATATATCGATATTTCAGCAGCCTTCTGATGAGACGTGAAACAAACGAGCTCCTATTGGAAGTGACTCTGCAGCAGCAGCAGCAGCAGTTGTTGATGATGCAGAGTTCACCCCCCTAGAGACTCTGTAAATCGCTTTGGATAAAAGCGTCTGCTAAATGACTTAATAATAATAATAATAATTATTATTATTTGTTTATTTAGCAGACGCCTTTATCCAAGGCGACTTACAGAGACTAGGGTGTGTGAACTATGCATCAGCTGCAGAGTCACTTACAACTACGTCTCACCCGAAAGACGGAGCACAAGGAGGTTAAGTGACTTGTTCAGGGTCACACAATGAGTCAGTGGCTGAGGTGGGATTTGAACCGGGGACTTTCTGGTTACAAGCCCTTTTCTTTAACCACTGGCCCACACAGCTAATAATAATAATAATAATAATAATAATAATAATAATAATAATAATAATAATAATATAATAATAATAATAATAATGTCTCGTGGAGTTTGTAGCTCCTCAGTGATCGTTGTGTTTCCTTCAGCAGTCACCGCCTCTGAAGAGCCCCTCAGTGCCGTGCACCGCGGGGATGTTATCCTCAACTGCAGCTTCACCCTCAGCGGAGGTCGCAAAGATCTGCATCTGCAGTGGGTGAAGGAGCGCGATGGGCAGACAGAGACCGTGCTGGCGTACTGCGGCGGCGGGGTGCAGAAGAGCGAGGCCAGCGCCTCCTACAGGGATCGAGTCTATTTCTATCCAGAGGAGCTGACCTGGGGCAGCGCCCCCTTGTGGCTTCACTGATCTCTCTGATCAGGGTAAATACACCTGCTATGTGGAGGACAGAAGAGTTGGTGGACTGGGAACAGATGACAGTTCATGTGGAGGTGAAAGGTAAGTTTCTCTCTCTCTCTCTCTCTCTCTCTCTCTCTCTCTCTCTCTATATATATATATATATATATGTGGTTTGTTTTTTATACTATGAGACTGTGATTACTAGAAGTTGTACACTACGTATTCCCTAATATTTTACAAAGCATTTACACAAATTAATACAGTGGCAGTGTCAAAAAAAAAACATAATGCTAACAGAATTGGTGACCAATTTTGCTGCAACATTTTATAATGTGATCGAGTGTTTATGGCAAACCTTATATTCTAAATTGCATAGATGGTAAAGGAAATTCATGTTTCTGTTTCAATACATGCAGTTGTACAAGGTGGACGAAATGGAAGTTCAGTTATTTCCACTTCACACTGTAAAAAAAAAAAAAAAGAATACTCTATCTTTACGGCAAATATGTACCTTAATATTGACTCAATCAAACTGTATTTGTTGATTTAATTCTAGTGTATATTTCCGTATTATTAACATATTTTAAGTATATATTTTATAAGTATTTTGCACTAATATTTAACAACTTTTACTGTTAAAAAAAAATGTCAATATTAAGGTAAATTTACCGTAAGAGGTGAGAGAATGGATTTTAAAGATGGTCAGCGCTCCTTTAAAGGGAGGGGCCGGTGTGATCATGTTAATAAAGCTAAAAAGAGGTAAGAGAATGGATTTTGGGGTGGGGGGGTTAGCCCCCCTTTAAATTGATTTCATCATTTCATAATTTTATTATGTTCTAAAACAAAAAAATAAGATTTTGTTTTGGGGTACAAAAAAAAAAAAAAACGAAAAAGGTCCGCTTTGGTCTTGATGGGGTGAGGTGGGTAAAATTCAAATCAGGTCAGAAGTCAGCTGTCTTGCATTTGTTTGGCTCCCAAACTCCTGTGAAAATAAAAAACAACCAAATAAACGAGAGAGAAAGAGAGAGAGGTGTGTGCCCCCTACTGAACTACACCATGCATTGCAGCACAGCATCCCTGTACTGTACAGCTCTGGCCAAAAGTTTTGCATCCCCCTTTATATAGAATGATCTAATTGTGCTTCATAGAGTCCAATGAAAGCTGCTGAATAATGTTCCCTTGTTAACATATTGAATTGCACCCCCTCTATATAGAATGAACTCCCTCAGCTTCATAGAGTCCAATGAAAGCTGCTGAATAATGTTCCCTTGTTAACATATTGAATTGCACACCCTCTATATAGAATTAGCTCACTCATCTTCACAGAGTCCAATGAAAGCTGCTGAATAATGTTCCCTTGTTAACATATTGAATTCCACACCCTCTATATAGAATGAACTCCCTCAGCTTCATAGAGTCCAATGAAAGCTGCTGAATAATGTTCCCTTGTTAACATATTGAATTCCACACCCTCTATATAGAATGAACTCCCTCAGCTTCACAGAGTCCAATGAAAGCTGCTGAATAATGTTCCCTTGTTAACATATTGAATTGCACACCCTCTATATAGAATGAACTCCCTCAGCTTCATAGAGTCCAATGAAAGCTGCTGAATAATGTTCCCTTGTTAACATATTGAATTCCACACCCTCTATATAGAATGAACTCCCTCAGCTTCATAGAGTCCAATGAAAGCTGTTGAATAATGTTCCCTTGTTAACATATTGAATTGCACACCCTCTATATAGAATTAGCTCACTCGTCTTCACAGAGTCCAATGAAAGCTGCTGAATAATGTTCCCTTGTTAACATATTGAATTGCACACCCTCTATATAGAATTAGCTCACTCATCTTCACAGAGTCAATGAAAGCTGCTGAATAATGTTCCTTTTAACATATTGAATTGCACACCCTCTATATAGAATGAACTCCCTCAGCTTCATAGAGTCCAATGAAAGCTGCTGAATAATGTTCCCTTGTTAACATATTGATTTCACACCCTCTATATAGAATGAACTCCCTCAGCTTCATAGAGGTCAATGAAAGCTGCTGAATAATGTTCCTTGTTAACATATTGAATTGCACACCCTCTATATAGAATTAGCTCACTCGTCTTCACAGAGTCCAATGAAAGCTGCTGAATAATGTTCCCTTGTTAACATATTGAATTGCACACCCTCTATATAGAATGAACTCCCTCAGCTTCATAGAGTCCAATGAAAGCTGCTGAATAATGTTACCGCCGTTTTGTAGTTTTCCCAGATACTTAACAAAAAACTGACACATTGAAAAAAAAGATATTTAAATGTAAAATTTCAAAATCTGTGTGCAACAGCTTTCATTGGACTCTGTGAAGCTGAGGGAGTTCATTCTATATAGAGGGTGTGCAATTCAATATGTTAACACGGGAACATTATTCAGCAGCGTTCATTGGACTCTATGAAGCTGAGTGAGTTCATTCTATATAGAGGGTGTGCAATTCAATATGTTAACAAGGGAACATTATTCAGCAGCTTTCATTGGACTCTATGAAGCTGAGGGAGTTCATTCTATATAGAGGGTGTGCAATTCAATATGTTAACAAGGGAACATTATTCAGCAGCTTTCACTGGACTCTATGAAGCTGAGGGAGTTCATTCTATATAGAGGGTGTGGAATTCAATATGTTAACAAGGGAACATTATTCAGCAGCTTTCAATGGACTCTATGAAGCTGAGGGAGTTCATTCTATATAGAGGGTGTGCAGTTCAATATGTTAACAAGGGAACATTATTCAGCAGCTTTCATTGGACTCTATGAAGCTGAGGGAGTTCATTCTATATAGAGGGGGTGGAATTCAATAAGTTAACAAGGGAACATTATTCAGCAGCTTTCAATGGACTCTATGAAGCTGAGGGAGTTCATTCTATATAGAGGGTGTGCAGTTCAATATGTTAACAAGGGAACATTATTCGAAGCAGGAGTTCATTCATTGGACTAACTATGAAGCTGAGGGAGTTCATTCTATATAGAGGGGTGGAATTCAATATGTTAACAAGGGAACATTATTCAGCAGCTTTCATTGACTCTGAAGCTGAGGAGTTCATTCTATATAGAGGGTGTGCAATTCAATATGTTAACAAGGGAACATTATTCAGCAGCTTTCATTGGACTCTATGAAGCTGAGGGAGTTCATTCTATATAGAGGGTGTGGAATTCAGTATGTTAACAAGGGAACATTATTCAGCAGCTTTCATTCGATTTTATGAAGCAAAATGTATTACTTCTAGGGCCAAGCAAAATTTTTGGCCAGAGCTGTATACTCGTTCATTGTAATAAAAGCGACTGTCATTTACCTTGTTCAATATTAGAAATATAATTGTCATATTATTATTATTATTATTATTATTATTATTATTATTATATTATTATTATTATTATTATTATTATTCATAGCAGACACCCTTATCCAGGGTGACTTAGAGTTCTTACAAAATATCACAGTACAAAGTATCAAATTGTAAGATATCACATAACAAATAAGCAGTTATAAGGTACAGTAAAATCTGTAGAAAATAAGATCATATTCAAAAAAGAGCAAAATAAAGAAGACAGTAAATAATCACATTTTAAGAGTGAGTTGAGCTGATAGTAAAAAAAACGATCTGCTTAGTAAAGTCCAGTAAAAGCAGGTAGTGAGTATGATAAATGGGTAACAACGATTTCAAATACGAGCCATTACAAAAAAAAAAAAAAACCTGAATACGGATACCTAGAAGAGGAAAATCAAATACAAGAAACAGGAAATAGTTACAATTAGGAGCAGTTGTAGAGGTGTGGAGCAGTTAAGTGCAGTACAAGCTGATCACAGTGCAGTGTATCACAGTGCAGAGTATCACAGTACAGTGTATCACAGTGCAGTGTATCACAGTGCAGTGTATCACAGTGCAGTGTATCACAGTACAGTGTATCACAGTACAGTGTATCACAGTGCAGTGTATCACAGTACAGTGTATCACAGTGCAGAGTATCACAGTGCAGTGTATCACAGTGCAGTGTATCACAGTGCAGTGTATCACAGTGCAGTGTATCACAGTGCAGTGTATCACAGTACAGTGTATCACAGTGCAGTGTATCACAGTACAGTGTATCACAGTACAGTGTATCACAGTGCAGTGTATCACAGTGCAGTGTATCACAGTGCAGTGTATCACAGTGCAGTGTATCACAGTACAGTGTATCACAGTGCAGTGTATCACAGTACAGTGTATCACAGTGCAGAGTATTACAGTACAGTGTATCACAGTGCAGTGTATCACAGTGCAGAGTATCACAGTGCAGAGTATTACAGTACAGTGTATTACAGTACAGTGTATCACAGTACAGTGTATCACAGTGCAGTGTATCACAGTGCAGAGTATCACAGTGCAGTGTATCACAGTACAGTGTATCACAGTGCAGTGTATCACAGTGCAGAGTATCACAGTGCAGTGTATCACAGTACAGTGTATCACAGTGCAGTGTATCACAGTGCAGTGTATCACAGTGCAGAGTATCAGTGCAGTGTATCACAGTGCAGAGTATCACAGTGCAGAGTATCAGTGCAGAGTATCACAGTGCAGAGTATCAGTGCAGTGTATCACAGTGCAGAGTATCACAGTGCAGTGTATCACAGTGCAGAGTATCACAGTGCAGAGTATCAGTGCAGTGTATCACAGTGCAGAGTATCACAGTGCAGAGTATCAGTGCAGAGTATCACAGTGCAGAGTATCAGTGCAGTGTATCACAGTGCAGAGTATCACAGTGCAGTGTATCACAGTGCAGTGTATCACAGTGCAGTGAATCACAGTACAGGTAAGAGCAGTTAAAATCTACAGTAAAATCAGTAGAAAATAAAATAAAATTCAAATAAGCGCAAAATATAGAAGACAGTAAATAATTCCATTTTAAGAGCGAGTTCGACTGAGAGCAGTTAACTTATAGTAAAAATGTTTGCTTATAAGAGTAAAGTCCAGTAAAAGCAGGTAGTAAGCGATAAACGGATAAGAACGATTTCAGATAAGAGCAATTCTAAAATCAAACACAAGATACAGGAAGTAGTTAAAATTAAGGTCACTAATGTATGAGATACTTATGAACTATTGAACTATGAACTATTGGCTACATATTAAAATATGACAACAAAAACGATAATAATAATAATAATAATAATAATAATAATAATAATAATAATAATAATAATAATAATTCATCTTTCATTTGTCGTGCCGCTGTATAGATTGCTGTATAGATATTCAAAAGTATGTTTTTAAAAAATCATTGTTGGATGAAGCCACTGGATTGCATTTAGAGCCACTGTCTGGATTATAATGCATCTTGACATTTTGAAAATATTATAACAGGCTAAGTAAAAACCGTGGTGTTTATTTTTTGTATCATTGTTTTGTTTGTTTTACTGTACAAGGAAATAGACTCGGAGAAACCGAAAGTGATACTAAAATAAAATATTTAAAAAACAAAATACATTCTTTTTTTAAAAAAAAAACAACAAGATTAATTTCTGGTTTTATCAACCAAAAAAAGACGAATCTGTCGATACTTTAAACTGTCGTTATATTAAACAAAGACGACAGGAATCTGGAACTTTTTAAAAGGTTCGACTGAAGCAATTCTGCTAAAAAAAAAAAAAAAGACCATACCTGTTTTTATCAAAATGTATTTTCAAGTTGTGCAGCTAATTCCACTTGGTTGATCGCTTTTAAAACCTTGACGACCACGGGACCGGCTGTCTGTTCGCCGTAATAACCGATCACTAACTCGACGATGTCTATCGGATCTGCGTGTTCCAGTCTGCCCCTCGGAATGTTTCGATACCCTTCTTCTAAGCGAATGTCATTCAACTTGCTTTTAAATCGTTTCAAATCATCCTGTAAAAGTTCCTCTAAGGTTTCGATAATGTCGTCTTTCCTGGTATTCACCATATTATTTTAAGGTACCGAAGACAGATACGGCGGTGTAGCTGAAGTTGATTAGCCAGTTCGAGTTCAGCTGCTGTTTCAAATGTTTCGAAATGTATAAGGAAGTCAACGTCACTTGAAGGGGAAAATGTACACCCCTGGTCAAAAGTGTTGCAACAGCCTATACAACTCACTCAGCTTCATAGAGTCCAATGAAAGCTGCTGAATAATGTTCCCTTGTTAACGTATTGAATTCCACCCCCTCTATATAGAATGAACTCCCTCAGCTTCATAGAGTCCAATGAAAGCTGCTGAATAATGTTCCCTTGTTAACATATTGAATTGCACACCCTCTATATAGAATGAACTCCCTCAGCTTCATAGAGTCCAATGAAAGCTGCTGAATAATGTTCCCTTGTTAACATATTGAATTGCACACCCTCTATATAGAATGAACTCCCTCAGCTTCATAGAGTCCAATGAAAGCTGCTGAATAATGTTCCCTTGTTAACATATTGAATTCCACCCCCTCTATATAGAATGAACTCCCTCAGCTTCATAGAGTCCAATGAAAGCTGCTGAATAATGTCCCTTGTTAACATATTGAATTGCACACCCTCTATATATAATGAACTCCCTCAGCTTCATAGAGTCCAATGAAAGCTGCTGAATAATGTTCCCTTGTTAACATATTGAATTGCACACCCTCTATATAGAATGAACTCACTCAGCTTCATAGAGTCCAATGAAAGTTGCTAAATAATGTTCCCTTGTTAACATATTGAATTGCACACCCTGTATATAGAATGAACTCCCTCAGCTTCATAGAGTCCAATGAAAGCTGCTGAATAATGTTCCCTTGTTAACATATTGAATTGCACACCCTCTATATCGAATGAACTCCCTCAGCTTCATAGAGTCCAATGAAAGCTGCTGAATAATGTTTCCTTGTTAACATATTGAATTGCACAATCTCGATATAGAATTATTATTATTTATTTCTTAGCAAAGCCTGCAGCCCTGAAATGGCTCAAACCGCAGTCCGATGAGTGTCTTCTTTCACTTATGCAGATTTATTCAGACGTTTCTCATGTAATTCCTCGTTCCGAAGCCCAGCACAAATGTTCACATTGGCCCACCTGTTAAAAAAGCATAACTACTCTGAGAAAGTGAACCATCCTGCTACCGATTTGAATTGAGATATTGAAACTTCTATGTGTCGTGCAGTTTCCTTCAAACCCATTATCAGAATACTGAAAAGATTTTACTCAGACACTTTGCTAAGATTGCAGGTATCATCTCTTGGTTTAGAACAGTGGTTCTTAACCTGGGGTTCACGGTGCGAGATGCCCTTTCTGGGGTGCGAGACATGCCAGATATTTTTTAGAAGGAAAATCATCGAAAACACAAATTAAGCACAGGCACATAAGTACAACTACTTTGTTTCATCAAACCTATGTATTTATTAACATTATACATTTAACGATTACTGTAATATACAAAGAAATAATTTATGTTCAAGTTTTTTATTATTATTATTATTTGTTTATTTAGCAGACGCCTTTATCCAAGGCGACTTACAGAGACTCGGGTGTGTGAACTATGCATCAGCTGCAGAGTCACTTACAACTACGTCTCACCCGAAAGACGGAGCACAAGGAGGTTAAGTGACTTGCTCAGGGTCACACAATGAGTCAGAGGCTGAGGTGGGATTTGAACCGAGGACTTTCTGGTTATAAGCCCGTTTCTTTAACCACTGGACCACACAGCCTACAATTAAGCTAATCGTAGTGAAATTATACAATGTACCGCCACGTTGTGGGGTATTTCGTGACGCATACGCAATGATGTGGCAGCGCCGCGGCTTTGTTTGAATTCAGTTAGCCGCTAACTGTTAGCGCCTCAATACAGTTTACTTCCACAGCAAAACTCCGCAACATCTCTGGGTAGTACTTGTGCCTACTGTACTATTATTTGTGATGAATAATAACATAAAACTATTTTACATATATTTAATATGCTTTTAAAAGTGTATAGGCCCCCCAACAGCAGAAGAGTCACTGAGCCGGTAAACTTAGAAAAAGTGTGTCATTTTTCATGTGTTCTTAATTTTACTGCGAAATTAAAATAAATATATAATTCTATCTCTTTCATTCTATAGTTATGATATATCTTAGGTTTAAAGAACTGACCTACTTCAACGATTTTTGATAAGGGGTGCGAGAACATATTTTGAGAACCAAACTGCAGTATAGCTTAAGAACCACTGGTTTAGAAGCAGGTTTGCATTAGAAAGATGACGCGCAACACGGCGGTGATGATGTAATGGCGATTGACAGGGAGGCAGAAGTGGATGGAATGTTCGTGGAAGGAATCTCCCAGGCTACAGTACCACTTGAAACCGCTAGGTGGAGCTGTGTAATTACCAAGTTTGTGTAAAGACACCCCTGTTATTGCAATGACCAACCTGTCAACGTGATTTCTGAGTTCTATACAGTGCTTGAAAATATTCTTAAATCAGATATTTCTAATCATGATTTTGTGTGGGTGGTGTAAGAGCAGTGTGTGTGTGTGTGTGTGCGTGTGTGCGTGGCTATTATAGAGTACAGACAAGTCGGGAATTAACATCATTATGAAGTAACTGTTAGATAACTTTCACAGACCAGTTTTTTTTTACTGAAATGTTTAGTTTGTAAGCAAAAAGCTACCTGCGCTTTTTTTTATTTATTTTTTATTAATTTGTGTGTTGTTGTCCTCATGTGGGCAACGAAACTGGCATAAAACATACATATTCGTTTAAACAACGTTTGTATACTTGTATAGAAGTTTGACCAGTTTTTTTTAACAAAACTGTGGGTCAACTGCAACGAACCTGCAGATATAGTAGGAGCTGTGTACTAAGTTGTGGCCCCCCTAACACGGTACAATCTCGGAATTATCCCAGCTGCGTACTAATTTAGTACCAATTGCAACGAAAAAGGATAGGGAACAAATTTAGGGACTCGCTGATCGCTAGCTTTAGTAAGGAGCTCAGAGTTATGCTATTGATTATTATTTATTTATTTATTTCTTAGCAGACGCCCTTACCCAGGGCGACTTACAGTCGTAAACAAAAAAAAAATACATTTCAAGAATCACAGTACAAGTATTAATTAAGAGCAAGATAAAATACAATGACTTCAGTTCTAGTAAGTACAAGTATATGACAAAATACGAATCAATAACGGAGCAGATAACAGTGTCAGATTATTGTAGTGCGCTACCCAACTTTAAAATAACCCTAAGTGATGATTGGTTTCCGCTAATTATATTATTATATTTTAAGATATTTAAGTTATTTTTCATTACAAGATCGAATTATAAGCTGAATTGCATTAAGAATATGTTCCCATTTTCTTAAATCAAATTCATAATCTAATTTCCCTCAAACACCACCAAAATGAACGAAGCTGCGTTACAGGATAAACAAGACGGGTATCAGTCCTCGTTATTCAATTCACACACAAAACACGTGCATTCATTTGTAGGACCAAAGGTGTATTGTAGACTAAATCGAATCAGAAATGCTAATGACATGTATTTCAGGTATAGCCTATAAAAGATTAATATCTTAGTAGGGTAGACCGGGGACAGTTGTAACACGGGACGGTTGTAACACCGTGAATTTCTCCAATCAGAAGCAAGCTAGAGTGACGTCACTCACTCGGCACATGCTCAGTTCAGGTCTCTGCCTGTCAAAGAGGAGATGTCTGTGCCAAAGCCTTGAGATGTTATCTATAAAAACCGATTTTTGACCTAGGAGAGTACATTTTTTCCCCCAGTTTTCTTGTTGTGAGACATCCCTGTGTTATCCAGTTTATGGATCCAGGCTTTTAGGATTTTCATCCCTGATATCTGTATTTATAATTGACACAATTGCTCGCTCTTCGTTTTGTTGTTTCATGCTGGAACGTGAGGTTTAGTAACGGCTCCCTGGGTTGGGGTCAGTTGTAACACGTGTTACAATTCACCCCATACACCATTACCTGAACTGTATTTAGGCACATTAATTCTTGCACTGAAGGAAATGTTCATATATCACAATTGTGACTCTGATGTATTCTCGCTTGAAAAGGCCTATCATTTTAGGGATGTTAAAAAGTTTTAAAAGTAGGACAACATCCGTTTTTCGAGTTAACCTCTGTCCCAGATGTACAGCCTAATAAAGTCAATGGTACCAAATCTGCTTGTAACAGTGGACGGTGCTATTGATAACGTTGGAGCGAATATACAAGAGTCTGTTCCTGGAACATCAGATATAATTTACTGTTGTTCATCAGATTAAATATTAAATCAACAATTGAATATTTAGTTACAATATACTCTCAAAAATAGGTGCTGAAAAAGACATGGAGCGTGAGGAGGTACACCCTGCAACAACACTAGTGTAATATATACAAGCAGTAGTTTTATCTACACATGTATTACTAATTACAGCATTTTAATTTGAAGGCGAAGGGAATGTGGATCAGGTAGAAGAGCCGGGAGCTGTTCACATGTTTCTGCTGGTATCCCTCGCTCTCTCTGCTCCGATCAGGCGGCGACTTCATCTGAAACAGAAGGGGGGCGTCATGCATCAATCTTAAAACAAACCGACATGCCTTTAAGAAAAACATTTAGTAGGTGGAAGGATATGGCAATGCGAAACACTGCAGGGTTGTCTGCTACACAGGCCCACCGAGAGGACGGGGACAATTCCCCGGGGCCCAACGCCTCGAAGGGGGGCCCGATTGAAGGGGGAATTTATATATATATAAATATATATATAATATTTTAAAACAGCTTTTGTTGTGTAATGATTGTGTATCCAGGCGCTGTCAAACACTTCCTTTCACACAATGATTTGAACTTTCGCATTTCATATTTTACAACACCAAAAAGCTGAAAAATTTTGTGTATTTTGTTTTTTTAAAGACTTTTAAAAACCCTAAAGTTGCGGGAGCGGCAGCGGGACATATCAATCCTTCCCCGGGGCCCATGACGGCTCTCGGCGGCCCTGCTGCTACGTCAAATATCGAGTTTATTTCTGATTCGTTCATTATAATAAGAGCAACTGTCCTGTACCTTGTTCAATATAAGAAATGTAATTAGTACTTATTAATCATTGGCTACCTATAATTATAATAATAATAATTATTATTATAATAATAATAATGTTGCGTTCGTTTGTCGTGCCGCTGTATAGATATTGAAAAGTATGTTTTTAAAAAATCATTGTTGGATGAAGCCACTGGATTGTATTTAGAGCCACTGTCTGGATTATAATGCATCTTGACATTTTGAAAATATTATAATAGGCTAAGTAAAAACCGTGGTGTTTATTTTTTGTATCATTTTTCTGTTTGTTTTACTGTACAAGGAAATAGACTCGGAGAAACCGAAAGTGATACTAAAATAAAATATTTAAAAAAACAAAATAAATTCTTTAAAAAAAAAAAAGGTTTAATTTCTGGTTTTATCAAACAAAACAAAAAAAGACGAATCTGTCGATACTTTAAACTGTCGTTATATTAAACAAAGACGACAGGAATCTGGAACTTTTTAAAAAGTTCGACTGAAGCTGTTCTGCTACCGGGACCGCGTGGTTAAAAGACAAAACTAAGAAACAAACAAAAAAAAATACCATACCTGTTTTATCAAAATCCATTTTCAAGTCCTGCAGCTAAATCATTTTGGTTGATTTCTCTTAAAACTCTGACGACCACAACACCGGCGTTTTGTTCCCCGTAAAAGTCGATCACCAACTGTGCGATGTCCATCGGGTCTGCGTATTCCAGTCTCCCCCTAGGAATGTTTTCGTACTCGTTTAAGGGAAGGTCATTCAACTTGCTTTTAAATCGTTTCAAGTCATCCTTCAAAAGTTGGTCTAAGGTTTGGATAATTTGGTCTTTAATGGTTTTTCCCATTTTATTTTAGGGTTCCTTAGACAGATACGCGACACACGACTGTAGCTATAGTCTATTTGCCAGTTCGAGTTCGGAGGAGAACACTATCGGAATATATAAAGGGAGTCAACGTCACTTTAGCGGGAAATGTACAGCTGGGCAAAAGTGTTGCAACATCCTGCCCAAAGCCGAATGAAAGCTGTTGAATAATAGTAACATGCTGAATTACATACCGCTCTGTGGTCCGCCATATACATACGAAAAACTGACACATTGAAAAAAAAATACTTTTATTATTTATTTATTTCTTAGCAGACGCCCTTATCCAGGGCGACTTACAATTGTTACAAGATATCACATTATTTTTTACATACAATTTCCCATTTATACAATTGGGTTTTTACTGGAGCAATCTAGGTAAAGTACCTTGCTCAAGAGTACAGCAGCAGTGTCCCCCCACCTGGGATTGAACCCACGACCCTCCGGTCAAGAGTCCAGAGCCCTAACCACTACTCGACACTGCTGCCCGTGAACTCCCTCACCTTCATAGAGTCCAATGAAAGCTGTTGAATAATGTTCACTTGTTAACATAACACTGCTGCCCACTACAGTACTACTATTATGACTTCCGGTAGACTTTTATTTGCGATATAATTCTGTTAAATTATCATGTTCAAATATATATTTTAATATGCTGTACTGTATATTAAAACGATATTGTGTGTATATATATATATATATATATATATATATATATATATATATATATATATATATATATATATATATATATTCAAGTTAAAATAGGCAGCACTCGTGTTAAAAGCCTAGGGTACATTTGGCTGATAGGTACAGTAAACGTACTATCAAACACAAAGACAACGCGTACAGGCTAACCCTATCCTGTTATATTAATGACCTAACAGCATCATAACAGAAAACTCTAGGCTATTTTCATGATGTTGAGTAACACGATGACAAATAGGTCAACGAATTTGACTTGGATTTAAAATGAACTGCCTTATAAATCTGTCATATTAATCTGTCTACTTTGAGTAATCAAATGTGATAATTGCACCACGCCCACTGTGTAAAATCGAATTCAGAATGTTTTGCCCAGTCATTACTATGACGTCATGTTCCGTAGTTAGCCACAACATTTATTCATTATGAAGGTTATTCTCCGATCAACCAACCGGTATGTTTTTTTTTTTTTTTTTTTAAACAAACTATTTTTAAAATACCTACATCTCGGATGCAACACGATAGAACTCGTTACATTTTATTTTTAAAAACAGTACAGCACTAAATAACAATAGCATGGTTTTAAACACAATTTTAAGTAAATGTGTCCTCTAAGTTTGTTTGTTTATTTATTTATTTATTTATTTATTTATTTATTTATTTATGTATTTATCAATTGCCTTTTATAATGAAGCACTTTTTTTAAAATCTGGATTTTACTGCAACCGCTCTGTACAGCTTTCCTTTTCAGATTTGAGAATGCAAATATTGTCGTCATCCTTTCTGCTCTGGCGGGAAGTTTGAATCAGTATTGTTTAATTAAGTTTAAGCGCACTTTTCCAGCCCTGCCTGCCGCCTATCGATTGGCTGTCTATTTATGGGAGTCAGCGATTACATTACACTAAACTGAATGTAATTCACAGCACCTTCAATAGGAAGTATCCGCGCGAACAGGTACATGTAAATTATATATATATATATTTAAAAGAAATTAAACTACTTGAATTAATTCGATCAATAGCAGACTGCTGTTGTATTTGGCTTCCAGAATTCTTTTTTTGTATATATATAGTTTGCCTCTTTTTATCATCGACTCGCTATCGGCGCGACCTTCCTTTTACGAACAAAGGAATTATTCACTATAGGATGAAGAGAACGATTCAGGACGTCATTTTAAAACCTTGGAGGACTCCGCGTCGATGAGTATCACTCTTCCTTAATTATAAGATCCGGTAGCTTTTTATTTTCAAATTAACCGTTTTAGTTATTAAGTGTGGGATCGATGTATAATATATACAATTACAGGTATTACAACGTATGGGGAGCTGTCTAAATCAATTCCTGGCGCCACAGTAAAACATACAAACATTAAAAAAAACCTGTGAATCATTTGCAGCCCCGAGGTGCAGAAATAAAGGCGTGTAATAATAACGCAACTTGCATGACAGCTTTTGAAATGAATAATCACACACTGTTAAATATTTTTCTTTTCACTAAGAGGAAGTAGAAGAAATGTGAAAACGAAAGTGATAGTAAAAAGTTAAAGAGGACAAAAAAAAAAAACAACTAAGGATTTATTTCTGATTTTACACAAAATTATTAACGTATTTAAAAGCAGAAAATACCGATGCGGGAGAACGCAGGGCACAGTTCTATTTATATATGAAGTCAAAGTAAAATAACTTATAGGAAGGGCGGGGAGCAGACTGCTATTCATTTTACACGGCATTATGCTCCTAATACGATTTATTACTCCATAATACAATATCCTAGAACGTGACGTCAGAGTATCCCTCCGTAGCGTTCAGTCGAGGCATTTAAGTATAAACTTGATAGCGTTATTTAAAATATTTTTGGCCATGCAGTTAATTATCCTACACAAAAGCTCAAAACAACGTTGTGCATTGTAACAATTGTAAGTCGCCCTGGATAAGGGCGTCTGCTAATAAATAAATAATAATAATAATACTAATTTGGCTACCATAGATATTGAAAACATCCGGGATCTTTGTAACGGGTTTCTGCAGGCGGCGTCGAGTCCAAAGCACTGCCACGATGACGTCACGGGTCTTACATAAGTTTCTTCCTCGTCCGAAGCGAGTTTTGGGAAATATATAAGTGAATGTGTACTTTTTACCAGTACTATGCTTGAAAAACCCTTTTTTAAAATTCTAAACCACTTAGTTAACTCTCCCCTTCTCCCACTTTACCGCTCCCTCTGTCTGTGCCTTCCCCTTAACTCTCCCTCCCCCCTCGTTTCCAACCTCTCCTTCCCCTCTCCATCTCAGCAGTTTCTCCGCGTCCTGCCTCTCTCTTCGTACAGTGAGACCCGCCGCTGAACCGGGATGAAGAAAACGCTGAAGGACCACCTTGTGGACACCCTGGACGAGCTAGTCAAAGAGCAGTTAACCAGGTTCAAGGACAAGCTGGGAGAAACGAAGTTCCAGGGGCGCAAGATCCCCAAGGGGAAGCTTCAGAAAGCGAAAAGCCTGGAAGTGGCGAGTTTGTTAATCAGCACCTACAGCCAAACGCACGCAGCTAAGAACACCGTATTGATACTGAAAGCCATAAATGAGGCAGACCTAGCCGAAGAGTTGAAAAAAAAAACTCGAGCAGGTAAGGTAATAATAATAATAATAATAATAATAATAATAATAATAATAATAATAATAATATGATTAAGGTATGCTAAGTCAAATATTATAGTATGTTAGCCGCAAGAACTTTGTAGAATTACAATTATAGTGAGAGAGAGAGTCACTATAAAACTCTTTGGGACTGATTTTCAAATCTTTTTACTCTTGTACGTTACTCCATCAAAATGTACAACAAAAACTTAAAAATAATGTGATATCTTGTAACAATTGTAAGTCGCCCTG
This sequence comes from Huso huso, assembly GCA_036884735.1. Taxonomy (NCBI): domain Eukaryota; kingdom Metazoa; phylum Chordata; class Actinopteri; order Acipenseriformes; family Acipenseridae; genus Huso; species Huso huso. The sequence continues at coordinate 8,118,386 of CM072708.1, read as the reverse complement.
GATAAGGATATCTGCTAATAAATAAATAATAATAATAATACAGGATTTAAACACATCCATATATATATATTTGCTTTTTTAACATTTTCTGTTTCATTGTTTAATTTTATATTACATTAAAAAAAAAAAAAAATAAAACATATTTAATTCCTCCACAGCGCTGCCACCAAAAAAGTGACAAAAAAGGAGAAAACACAGAGATCTTCTCCGGTTAAGTATCAACTCAGAAAGGCTGTGTTCAAATTGCAAATCTTTTTACAGTAATGCTGTTTTTTGAGTTCACTGCGGATAGATCCATTCAAAGCGAGTGGGTGTTGGGCATCATATCAGCTTGCTTGCTCGTTACAATGTTTTGCATGCATTTGAGAACGAGGCTGTTTTATTTTTAAAGATACCAAGGTATTTATTGAAGAAGGCAGAGTAGTGTGGTAGAAGAGGCAATCACATTTTTTTCTGTATGCCATTTCTGTTTGAAAGTGATGCATTAAAAAACAACAACAACAACAACAACAACAACAACAAAAAAAGTACTATACATGCTAACTGTGGGACTGTATCTTATTATTCCAGATGACTGTGAAGAATCGATATAAAAAACCTGCTGGAACATCAAACAAACCACCACCGAAAAAACTAAAGGTTATGAAAATAAGCCAACCAATAACCTACACAAATAAGGTAACCTGCAACAGTGGAAGCGACTAGTTCAATGCAACATTTTCAAGCAATTTTCACTAAATTCTGGAACTGCGTCAGGTGTTTTATAGCCTTAAAAGTGCTTGCAATTAGCTTTTGGGTTTTGGGGTCCCTGGTAAAAGGGTCTCCTGCAGGGGGGGTAAAACTGGTAAAGGCGCTGGTGGCGTGCAGGGGACAGGGTCCCTGAGGGTCTCCCTGGATCAGGTGAGGGGGGGAGTCACACAGTCAGGGGGTCCCCGAGGGTCTCCCCTGGTAAAGGCACGGTGGTGTGCGGGGGTGCAGGGGGGAGTCAACCCACAGTCAGGGGCGTGGGGCAGGGGTCCCCGGTCTGCCCGAGGGTCTCCCTGGTAAAGGCACGGCCGCGTGGTGTGCAGGGGGAGTCACACAGTCAGGGGTGCAGGGGGGTCCCCAGAGAGGTCTCCCCTGGTTAAAGGCAGCGTGGTGTGCAGGGGGCCGCATGGTGTGCAGGGGAGTCACACAGTGCAGGGGGTCAGGGAGGGGTCCCCGGGGTCTCCCCCCCCGATGGGGGTCTCCCTGGTAAAGGCACAAAAAATATTTCCTACTTAAGTCTCAACACTAAGAAACACATCACCTTTTATTTGTCTTATTTGTACTAGCTGTTGTTCTCTCAGTTCACTGTATATCTCTCCTCTGTGTACATGACTATGAAAGACATGGAGAAAATATCAGAAACGGCTGCTGACGACTTTCTCATCTTTGATTCGCAGAAAAAGGAAACTAAAGAGGTGGTGATTATAACATTTGCTGACCCAAAGGATATAACCCAAGCGAAACTTTATGATATGGCCAAAATAAAAAAGTTCAAGGAAGGAGAATTCATAGATCTCCAAAACTACATCATTGATAAAGTCGATAAAAGACTGGTCATCACTAAACTAACAAAGGTAAGGTGACAACAATAGCAGAGAGCCTCACAAGCCTTCCATTCCATTAAAGTCTTACAGAACACCCAGTTTATTTAAAAACTCAGAGTCGGCAATAGAAAGCTGGCTTCTGGGATTGGAGGACGCTCACTCAATCTTCAGATCTCCTGAGCAGCTGTGCGGGGAATTTCTGTGGGGGGGATTGTGTTTTTCTGCCACAGTTAACTTTTGTGGCATTCATCTTAAGTTTTTGTCTTAATATTTAGTACACAGCTGTATTCTATTATTCTCTCAGTCAAGTTTGCAGGTGCTGTCCAGTTAAAACGAACCTTGTCACGGCTGCATTGTTTTAAAAGAGAAACTAAAAAACAGAACCTTTCTATGAAATACCAACATCAAACCAAAGTTGCTTTTTCTACAGGTTTCACCAGACGCAGGTTTTAAAATCAGCAACAAAGTTCTCAAAAAGATACTACCAGTTCCACTAAATAAAGCGAACAGTAGACGAATCAAAACACCCATAACCATACAGGGCAAGGTAACAGAAGTAAGTCAACGTTTGAATCCTAATAGACATACAAATATACAAATAGAAATATTAAAATGTCTCTCTATCATTGATAATTTTGACTGTAAGTTAGGTACACCACCATTATCGAGTCTAGAAAAATGTGTTTCAATTATGAAGATGTTTCTGTATCTTGAAGCACCGATGAATGTAATCATAGTACTGGATATAATTATTTGTTAAGAATAGATTTTTATTAATCAGTAAACTGTGTATGTCGAATAATGATGAAAGTAGAATCACCCAATTCATTCAGAAAATAGGAGGCACTTTTTTACACAGAGAATTGTGAGGGTCTGGAACCAACTCCCCAGTAATGTTGTTGAAGCTAACACCCTGGGATCCTTCAAGAAGCTGCTTGATGAGATTCTGGGATCAATAAGCTACTACAACCAAACGAGCAAGATGGGCCGAATGGCCTCCTGTCGTTTGGAAACTTTCTTATGTTCTTATGTTCTTAAATAATAAAGTTACCACCATTCCCTACATTATCTTACTGGTGACAAGCAGCCAACTCAGCACAACAGGTACAAGAATGGCTGCGTTCCTAAATTCAACAGCTGAGAAGCAACAACTCTCAAAATTGTTCCTAAACTCCTGTTGAGAGCGAGTGATGCGCAGCGTTGGCTCAATGCTGACTCAACGAACTCAGCGACTCTCAGAGCTGGGGAGCTGATCAACAGAAACATGGCGACACCCACAAAAATTATGAATGGGATTTAAATGTAGATACTGATACCGCAATCCGCCTTCAAAACGGTAATTGTTAATACACACACACACACACACACACACATATATATACAGTGCCTTGCATAAGTATTCACCCCCTTGGACTTTTCCACATTTTGTAGTGTTACAACCTGCAATTAAAATGGATTTAATTGGGATTTTTTACCATTTGATTTACACAACATACTTAACACTTTGAAGGTGCAATATATTTTTTTATTGTGACACAAAAGTTAATTAAAAAAAAAAAAAGACATTTGTTGGTTGCATAAGTATTCACCCCCTGAGTCAATACTTGGTAGAAGCACCTTTGGCAGCAATTACAGCTGTGAGTCCTTTTGGGTAAGTCTCTACCAGCTTTGCACATCTGGATCCTGCAATTTTGCCCATTCTTCTTGGCAAAATTGCTCAAGCTCTGTCAAGTTGGATGGGGATCTTTTGGTGAACAGCAATTTTCAAGTCTTGCCACAGATTCTCAGTCGGATTGAGGTCTGGGCTTTGACTGGGCCATTCTAAGACATTCAGGTTCTTGTTTTAAACCACTCCATTGTAGCTTTGGCTGTGTGTTTGGGGTCATTGTCCTGCTGGAAGGTGAACCTCCGCCCCAGTCCCAGGTCTCTTGCAGACTGAAACAGGTTTTCCTCTAGAATTTCCCTGTATTTGGCTCCATCCATCTTGCCCTCAATCCTGACCAGTTTCCCAGTCCCTGCCGATGAAAAGCATCCCCATAACATGATGCTGCCACCACCATGCTTTCACCGTGGGGATGGTGTTCTCAGGGTGATGAGCAGTGTTTTTTTTGCGCCACACATAGCGTTTTTTTGCGCTAAGGCCAAAAAAGTTCAATTTTGGTCTCATCAGACCAGAGAACCTTTTTTCCACATGTTTGCTGTGTCTCCCACATGCCTTTTGGCAAAATCAAACAGGATTTGATATGGGTTTTCAGCAATGGCTTTCTTCTCGCCACTCTTCCATAAAGCCCAGCTTTGTGGGCGTCAACAGTTATAGTTGTCTCATGGACGGTTTCTCCCATCTCAGCTGTGGATCTCTCCAGCTCCTTCAGAGTTACCATTGGCCTCTTGGTTGCTTCTCTGACTAATGCCCTCCTTACCTGGTCACTGAGTTTTGGTGGACGGCTTCTCTAGGCAGAGTCGCGGTTGTGCCATATTCTTTCCATTTTTAATAATGGATTTAACGGTTGCTTCGGGTGGATGTTCAAAGTTTGTGATATTTTTTATAACCCAACCCTGATTGGTGCTTCTCCAGAACTTTATCCCGGACTTGTTTTGATAGCTCCTTGGTCTTCATGATGCTGTTTGTTTAGATATGCTCTGTAACAAACTCTGGGGCCTTCCAGAAACAGGTGTATTTAATCTGAGATCATGTGTCACTTTAATTGCACACAGGTGGACTCCATTCAACTAATTATGTGACTTCTGAAGGCAATTGGTTGCACCAGAGCTTATTTAGGTGTGTCATAGCAAAGGGGGTGAATACTTATGCAATCAGTTTTTTATTTGTAAATAATTTTGAAAAATATGTAGATTTTTTTCTCCACTTCAACATTATGGACTATTTTGTGTAGATCAGTGACAAAAAATCCTAATTAAATCCATTTTAATTGCAGGTTGTAACACTACAAAATGTGGAAAAGTCCAGGGGGTGAATACTTATAAAGGCACTGTATATATATATATATATATATATATATATATATATATATATATATATATGTATATCTATATATATATATATATATATATATATATATATATATATATATATATATATATATATATATATATATATATATGTATATGTATATGTATATGTATATATATGTATATGTGTGTGTGTGTGTGTGTATTAACAATTACCGTTTTGAAGGCGAATTGCGGTATCAGTATCTACATTTAAATCCCATTCATAAGTTTAGTTTAGGAAAGTTTAGGAATGCAACGAAGCGTTCCTAAATACCCGGAAGTGACAATAGTGACGTTTTTGTTGATTCAACGCTCAACAGTAGTTGAATTTAGGTAACGCACACAATGCTAAACAAACACTCCTGTTTTGCAGGTAAATGAAAAACTGGTGAAAGGAAACGAAGTAACTATCACAGATTCGACAGCTGAAACCAAGCTTACACTGTGGGGAGATCTAACACGCACACGAATCAAACAAGGAGACTGGATTGAAGCAACGAACGTTACATTAACGGTTTTGTTGATCAGTCTTACAAGACAACATGGGCAACAACCATTGAGGTATTCAGTCACCCCACTGTGATTTCTACTACACCTAAGGTGACCACATGGCTCTGTGTTCAGCTGGTCAGTTTGGGACAGTTCAGGCTTTTCAACTCACAACCCCAATGCATTCTGGTCAGCAGTCCTGCTTCCCTTAAAGGTAAGAATGTTACCTGAGACAGGTAAAACGTACCAGAATGCATTGGGTTTGCGAGTTGAAAAGCCTGAACTGTCCCAGGCTGTCCTGCTGAAAAACAGAGCCATGTGGTCACCTTGACTAGACACCACTGCTGGAAACAGCTTTTAAAAAGTCTCATGCGTTTTACCATTTGTGTGTCTGTGTTCCCTTTCTCTTGCTGTTTTAAATAAATGGCCTGTGTAGGCTATTAAAGTCATCAATGAAATTAGACGATCACTACTTTGCCTATTTTGATGATTTTCCAAGATTTTCTGTTCCAGTGGTTTGATTTCATATGCACTACGAATCAAAAGTACAGAAGCAATGTGGTATTCTAATACATGTGTTCACGTCCTTATGGGAACAAAAAACCACATATATTTTAATTATATATATATTTTATATCCTTATATTTTTCATATATAGAAACTGACCCCTTTTTTAGATATTTAAAATATATGGGCTATATTTAAAATATATTTTAGTCTGTAATCCATATATGTATTTTATAGGTTGAAAATATATGGTGCAGCATATTTCATTAGTCTTAAAATATATATTCATATATTTTAAATATAGCCCATATACACAGGAGGCTGTGTGGTCCAGTGGTTAAAGCAAAGGGCTTGTAACCAGAAGGTCCCTGGTTCAAATCCCACCTCAACCACTGACTCACTTAACCTCCTTGTGCTCCGTCTTTTGGGTAAGACGTAGTTGTAAGTGACTCTGCAGCTGATGCATAGTTCACACACCCTAGTCTCTGTAAGTCGCCTTGGATAAAGGCGTCTGCTAAATAAACACACAATAATAATATATTTTAAATATATATAAAAAAAGGTTCTTAATTCAAGTTGCAAATGATTTAAATTTAAATGAACCGGTTTTGTTGTTTTCTGTATCTTTTATTTAAACAAACAACTAAATAGTTTTCTTTCAATGTTGTGTCGTCTCAAAGGTAAAAGAAGTCCTGGAAGTCACAATCAAAGCTTTTGACAAACATGGCACTAAATACATCCTGAAAACAGAAAACAGAACAGAGCTACACGATCCAAAGCACCCAGCTGAAATCCTTCCTGGGTTGTGGAAGAGTTGCAGAGATTAAAGAAAATCTGGAACGAAAACTACCGCTGAAATGCTGTGTCGTTTTAATAAAGGGGACTGATACTGTACAAATAATTTTTGAATAAAAAAAAAACAAAGCAAATGGCTCACCCAGTAAAGACACGGAGGTGCAGGGGAGTCATGCACACAGGAGCTTGCTGGTTTGAAGCCTAGGCCAGGGGAGCGCCATCTGGTGGTGAACCAGTGTAGTGGAACATACAATGCAGGGGCGCTGTTTTCTTTGTTTTTTTTTTTTTTTTACTTGGGGCGTTTATGTGATGGGGAGGGGTTGGTGTTTGTGGTGTAGGGGAAATAATGTATGTGGATGTATCATTATGATTATTATTATTATTATTATTAAAAAGGGTATGATATTATTATTATTATTATTATTATTATTATTATTATTATTATTATTATTATTGTTTTGTTATTATTATTAATATAATTATAGGTATGATGTTGTTATCATTATTATAAAGTTAAGTGATACGCCAGCCAAATACTACAGCATTTTTGGACGGAAGAACTTACAGAATTATGAGACTGTAAAATACAGAGAGAGAGAGAGAGAGAGAGAGAGAGAGAGAGAGAGAGAGAGAGAATTAGTAGTTAAGTCTTCCTTATAACCTTATTTTAAAAAAACAAGGGTTTTAAGATTGTAATCAAATGATACATGGTTTCGATATATATATTATTATTTATTTCTTAGCAGACACCCTTATCCAGGGCGACTTACAATTGTTACAAGACATCACATTATTTTTACATACAATTCCCCATTTATACAGTTGGGTTTTTACTGGAGCAATCTAGGTAAAGTACCTTGCTCAAGGGTACAGCAGCAGTGTCCCCCACCTGGGATTGAACCCATGACCCTCCAGAGCCCTAACCACTACTCCACACTGCTGCCCATATATATATATATTTGCTTTTGAAGTAAAGAAAAATATCCCGAATGTGGGTGTATCATTATGATTATTATTATTATTATTAATTAGTTATTATTATTATTATTATTATTATTATTAATTAGTTATTTAGCAGGGGGTGAACTATGCATCATCAACAGCAGCAGGAGCTCGTTTGTTTGACGTCTCATCTGAAGGACGGAGCACAAGGAGGTTCAGTGACTTGCTCAGGGTCTCTCACACACACACACACACACACACACACACACACACACACACACACACACACACACACACACACACACACACACACACACACACACACACACACACACACACACACACACACACACAGACACAGACACAGGGAGTCAGTGGCTGAGCCGGGATTTGAACCTCCTGGTATCAAGACCCCTTTTAATATATATATAAGCATTGCATGATATAATAAAAATATAAGTTTATATAAAGTAGTGTTTATTAGAATTAATACAGATTCAAAGATAGAAGTAAAAATGATGTCACAGTATATAGAACACCATTACATCATGCAAGAATAAATCATGGATTTGTATGTAAACAATAACAAGTAGTTGTCAAAAACCTATAAATACCTCCAATGTTTTGATTCAAACACAGGCTCCCTTGAGAAAGATATGTACAACATATCGAAACGTTGGGCAGCTGGCTATTTGAGCTAATATATATATATATATATATATATATATATATATATATATATATATATATATTAGCTCAAGCAGGAGTGTAATGAAAGTCAATGAATGGTGATGCTTTCTTTACATTATATAGTGTAATAAAGGTCTGTATCGTTTGTATTGTGATACAAGACCACAGCACAGCACGTTGCAGCTCAAGAACTACAACTCCCAGCACCCCTCACCTTTGCCGCAGGTGAAAATGCATGCTGGGAACTGTAGTTGCAGCTAGTGCTGTACCGTAGAAATCCTGCATCGGGTCAGGTCCGAGCGGGTGAGCCGGAAAGCGCGTCTGGTTCGGGTCGGAACGTTTTCACGGTTTGGGTGCGGGTCAGAAAATGTAATTTAACATAATTAATCAAATTATTTCTTCAATTGGACATATTTCATGTTTTACAAGGTATTTTACGGTTGATAATTTTTTAAAAAATGCACTTGATTCATGGTACATTACCTATGAAACATTTTGAGACTTGGAGAGGTGTGTTACATTTGTTCAAATTAATCAAATCATTAGACTAATTAAGTATTTAAGAGCTCGGGGTGGGACACGCTGCGGCCCTCCAGGAACTGAGTTTTGACACCCCAATATCTAGCCCTAAACCTACATTACGAGTTGCGCACGCATGCGAGGTCTCCGCGAGAGCTACGCTCTGCTTGCCTTCGCTCTGCAGCGATAGACTCGTGGCCAGAGCCGGGGATAACCGAATGGGGCGGATCAAAAGTTCAGCTAAATATTATTTTTTCTTCTCACATTTGTTTAAGTAGACGAAAACAAATCTAGTTACTGCTCCAAAGGCTTTTGCAATTCATGAATGCTAAAAAGAATACCTGAAATGTGTCATTAGCATTTCTGATGCGATTTAGTAGTCTACGATACACCTTTGGTCAGATGCATGTGTTTTGTGTGTGAATTGAATAACGAGGACTGATACAGGTTGTGTTTATCCTCTAACGCAGCTTCGTTAATGTCGGTAGAGTTTGAGGAAAATCAGATTTTACAAGTGTCTGTAATTGCAATGTAACTAACACATCCTACTGATTTCAAATGAAATTCCGATTGAATTCACAAGCATGAGTTCATTAAGAACATAAGAAAGTTTCCAAACGAGAGGAGGCCCCATTCGGCCCATCTTGCTCGTTTGGTTGTTAGTAGCTTATTGATCCCAGAATCTCATCAAGCAGCTTCTTGAAGGATCCCAGGGTGTCAGCTTCAACAACGTTCATGGCATTCTTTTCATAACATTTCCCTCAATACACGAAACAGACACTTATTTGAACGTGTTTCCAATTCTACATGTGAATTTGGTTTAAGAAAATATTCTTCTGTAATGGAGCCTTAGTATTTAATTTCGTGCGTAAATACATTGCTGTACAAAGGTTTTTTTAAAAAAAGCAATCATAATTAAGCTGTTAGATTTCTTAGACTTCGATCTTGTAAGGAAATATAACACTCCTAAAATACAATAGCCGGAAAACCCCACTCCGCGCCCCCTTTAGTTCTGTTCGGTAGCACACTGCAGTATGAGTTTAACCCCGAGCTCCAGATATATCGATAAACCAGATATAAGGATAAACATTCATACAAACCCGTTTACTCTTCTGAGTTTCAGTTTCTTTTATATATTCGTTTACATTTTGTTTAGATAAGTAGCTAATTGGTGTGGTAACCAATAGGCGGGTCACAAATGGAGATTAGATAAAGGGGCATTCAGAACAGAAAATAGGAGGCACTTTTTTACACAGAGAATTGTGAGGGTCTGGAACCAACTCCCCAGTAATGTTGTTGAAGCTGACACCCTGGGATCCTTCAAGAAGCTGCTTGATGAGATTCTGGGATCAATAAGCATTCAGAACTAAACAACCAAACGAGCCCAGTAATATTGTTGAAAAGATGGGCCGAATGGGGCCTCCTCTCGTTTGGAAACTTTCTTATGTTCTTATGTTCTTATTTATGTTTCAGCTCATTCGGAGCTACAAAAGCAAAAATTGAGGTAGTTTATTAACCCCACCATGTTGTCCTTGGCTCCGCTCTCCACGGATTATCCCCTGGGATTTATTTCTGGAGCCGTTCCTGCTGATTACACAGATCAAAAACAAGCTGTTTACTGCTCTCTGTTAACTTCATTGTGTGTGTAAATTCCCAGATGCAGTTTCTATATGAGCTGGAACTGCAATGAGGAAGGGGCTGACGTCACGTTCTTCGGTTTTTAGTCTGCGCGTCCTGACCCTCGCTTAATACAGCGAGACCCGCCGCTGAACCGAGATGGACCGAGGCACGGAGAACGACCGCATTGTAAACGCCTTCGACAACATCGTCAAAAAAGAGCTCAACAGAGTGGAAAAGGAGCTCAACCGATTCAAGAAGAGGCTGGGCAAAACACGCTTGCAGGGGAGCAATGGAAATAACGAGAAAGCTGAACTCTGGAACATAGCCGGCTTGCTAATCTTTGGAAATAAATCGGACGCTAACAACACGATCCAAGGTAAGATGATGATGATGATGATTATTATTATTATTATTATTATTATTATTATTATTATTTTGTTATTATTATTAATATAATTATAGGTATGATGCTGTTATCATTATTATAAAGTTAAGCGATACGCCAGCCAAATACTACAGCATTTTTGGACAGAATTATGAGACTGTAATATACAGAGAGAGAGAGAGAGAGAGAGAGAGAGAGAGAGAGAGAGAGAGAGAGAGAGAGAGAGAGAGAGAGAGGTTAAGTCTTCCTTATACCTTATTATTATTTTTTTTTTTAAAAACAAGGGTTTTAAGATTGTAATAATCAAACAATTAAACGATACATGGTTTCGATATATATATAAGCGGCGGTCCCAATTAAACGAGTGGCATTTGAGACGACTAGAATCACACTTTTTTGGTTTCTAAAGAAAAAGGAAAATAATGAAATCCCATTTTATCGCCAGGCAGGCGAATCCCCGGCGGTGTTATGACCCGCCAAACTCCCCGTGCCAGCGCAGCCTGGGAAACGCAGAAAAGACTCCAGGTTTACGCAATTCACGCAAGTCACTGCGCAATCACGTACTCCCCCGGCACTACGCTATGCGAACCGGTCTTGCTCTGAAAAGCGATCTCCTTTCACCGTTTGAAAACAATTACGTGTCCAATACATAGGGGACATTTGCATTGTGAAGCACAGAGAGGTCTGGTAAAGCATAGGGAAGCATTGTAAAGCACAGAGAGGTCTGGTAAAGCATAGGGAAGCATTGTAAAGCACAGAGAGGTATGGTAAAGCATAGGGAAGCATTGCAAAGCACAGAGAGGTCTGGTAAAGCATAGGGAAGCATTGTAAAGCACAGAGAGGTGTGGTAAAGCATAGGGAAGCATTGTAAAGCACAGAGAGGTCTGGTAAAGCATAGGAAGCATTTGTAAAACAGAGAGGTCTGGTAAAGCATAGGGAAGCACTGTAAAAGCACAGAGAGGTCTGGTAAAACAAAAGCATAGGAAGCATTGTAAAAGCACAGAGAGGTGTGGTAAAACATAGGGAAGCATTGTAAAAGCACAGAGAGGTGTGGTAAAGCATAGGAAGCATTGTAAAAAGCACAGAGAGGTCTGGTAAAGCATAGGGAAGCATTGTAAAGCACAGAGAGGTGTGGTAAAGCATAGGGAAGCATTGTAAAAGCACAGAGAGGTCTGGTAAAGCATAGGGAAGCATTGTAAAGCACAGAGAGGTCTGGTAAAGCATAGGGAAGCATTGTAAAGCACAGAGAGGTGTGGTAAAGCATAGGGAAGCATTGTAAAGCACAGAGAGGTGTTCTGGCATGTTTTCTAAACTTTCCTGTGCGATAATAGCATTTCCGTTGTTTAAGAGCCAAATCCACGTGATTGCGTTGAAAGAGCAGCCCCCGATTTAAACATTACAGGATATCGTTAGTAAGCACAATTTACCACATCCCCTTTTCGCTTGTGAGTCTCTAATGCGACTCTTGGGTATTGTATTATAGCGAGTATTATGGCATGGAACGCGTCTTTTCCCCAGCCATTTCCAAATAAGACTAGACGAAGAAAACTCTTATCGTGTCTGTTTACGTAACGGCGAGGGATTGCCCTTCGCTACAAAACAGACTTCGCCAAAGAAACTACAGTTTATGATTTCTAATGGTTCATGTCGAAACAGAGATCAAGAAGTGAACATACTTCCTGTATTTGATTCCAATATTCAAGAGTTACACACATATTATCATTATTATTATTATTTATTTCTTAGCAGACGCCCTTATCCAGGGCGACTTACAATTGTTACAAGATATCACATTATTTTTACATACAATTCCCCATTTATACAGTTGGGTTTTTACTGGAGCAATCTAGGTAAAGTACCTTGCTCAAGGGTACAGCAGCAGTGTCCCCCACCTGGGATTGAACCCACGACCCTCCGGTCAGGAGTCCAGAGCCCTAACCACTACTCCACACTGCTGCCCATATTATCTTTATACACAATGATTCAGCACAAGTTATTACAGAAGTGAAGCTAGGTTCGTGTCGAAACAGAAATCAAGAATTGAACATACTTCCTGTATTTGATTCTGTGTGGTCCAGTTGTTAAAGAAAAGGGCTTGTAACCAGGAGGTCCCTGGTTCAAATCCCACCTCAGCCACTGACTCATTGTGTGACCCTGAGCAAGTCACTTAACCTCCTTGTGCTCCGTCTTTCGGGTGAGATGTAATTGTAAGTGACTCTGCAGCTGATGCATAGTTCACACACCCTAGTCTCTGTAAGTCGCCTTAGATAAAGGTGTCTGCTAAATAAACACATAATAATATTCAAGAGTTACACACATATTATTTAAACATTATCTTTATACACAATGATGCAGCACAAGTTATTACAGAAGTGAAGGTAGAGCTCAATGGCCGGTCCCTCTGGGAGCGCAGCGGCCACACCTTCAAGGTCACTGGGAGGACTCGGAGCGTGTCTCAAAGTGTCTCTCCTCTGCCTACATTTATATGCCTTCATGAAGCTCTGACCTGTAAGCTTAGCGTATTGCCAACTGGTTATTGCTAATTGTAGCATTCATTCAAAAATCCTGCCATAGGTTGTTACTGCAAGCAACGCACTAGACATTGTGCAAGTTGCAAGACATGCCTGTAATTCAGTCACTGTGTAATATCCCTCTGCAGAAACCTCTGAGATGTCCTCCGAGCAGAGCGTGCCAGGTGAGGGGGCTCGAGAGGCTGAACTCCAGGCTGCACCTGTCATGGGTCCATCGGATACATCACCTGTCACCTCCAGTGCACCTGCAGACAATACCCCTGAGATTGCTGAAGACACTGCACCTGTCACCTGCACTGCTCAAGATCACAATATCCCTGAGATTACAGGAGACACTGCACCTGTCACCTGCACTGCTCAAGATCACAATATCCCTGAGATTACAGGAGACACTGCACCTGTCACCTGCACTGCTCAAGATCACAATATCCCTGAGATTACAGGAGACACTGCACCTGTCACCTGCACTGCTCAAGATTACAATATCCCTGAGATTACAGGAGACACACTGTCACCTGTCAGGAGACACTGCCACCTCCACTGCTCAAGATCACAATATCCCTGAGATTACAGGAGACACTGCACCTGCCACCTCCACTGCTCAAGATCACAATATCCCTGAGATTACAGGAGACACTGCACCTGTCACCTGCACTGCTCAAAATCACAATATCCCTGAGATTACAGGAGACACTGCACCTGTCACCTGCACTGCTCAAGATTACAATATCCCTGAGATTGCTGAAGACACTGCACCTGTCACCTGCACTGCTCAAGATCACAATATCCCTGAGATTGCTGACGACACTGCATCTGTCATGGGTCCATCACATACATCACCTGTCGAATCCACTCCTCCAGACTCTACAGTTCCTGAGGATCCAGCAAACAGCCCATCCACTACCCCAGCATCTGTGTCTCTCCTCCTGAGGATAAAGCAAACAGTCCATGGACCCCAGCATTCTGTTTCTCTGAGCTGGGGCAGTCCTGACAAAATGGATGGGATCTCTCTGAGCTTTTACAGTCCTGACTAATATGGATAGGATCACCAATACTCTAACTCTGATAAGACCACTGCACCCACTGCACCCTCCAATTCCACTGTCATCTCTGAGCTGAGACCTGGGAGAGAGTACAGATTCACAGTCACCACACTGCTGGAGAATGGGACCCAGAGCACGCCTGTTTCAACATCTGTCTGCACTAGTAAGAATTATTTATTTACAACTCTTCTTTTGAATATTAGTCTCTCAGTCTAGCTGTTACATCAGTTTTCTTTTCTCTTCCAGAACCGTCTCCTCCTGGAGAGATAAAGATAGACTCAGTGGAAACCAATTCTGTTTCTCTGAGCTGGGGCAGGCCTGACAATATGGATGGGATCCCACACAGCTTTTACATTACCTACTCTAGCTCTGCCAAGGACAACACTCTTTCCATCACTGCACCCTCCAATTCCACTGTCATCTCTAAGCTGAGACCTGGGAGAGAGTACAGCTTCACAGTCACCACAGTGCTGGAGAATGGGACCCAGAGCACGCCTGTTTCAACATCTGTCTGCACAAGTAAGAATTACTTATTTTCAATTCTTCTTCGGAATATTAGTCTCTCGATCTACAATACATTTTGAAGAGGTACTTTTTTGAAAGTTTGTAATTGTGATGTTTATTATTGTTTGTGTGTGTGTGTGTGTGTGTGTGTGTGTGTGTGTGTGTAGTTGATGTGTGTGTGTGTGTGTCTGTGCGTAACAAGCTCAGGTGTGTCTTATTATTAAACTCCTAGTAAAACCAGGAATGGATCACACTGCTGTGCAGCGGGAGTCTGATTCCCAGCTCTGCATTAGTATCTCCCTATTTGAAAGCCAGGTTGCTATAAGCCATTAACGAAGAAGATACAGAAAATGAATAATTTAAAATCTGGAGGTTATTTGTTGGAGCATTTTTGACAGGGGGTGAGGAAAATTTGCACTCTGCTTTTAATTGCCATTGATTAGTACTGATTGGTACACCCCCCTCCCCTCTCGTTCCTTTTCCCCCGCAGAATTGCATTTCGTGGACCAGCACCGCTTCTCTTTGATCCAGAGGGTGGTGTCTGTGGAGACCATTGCTGATGCCCTGCTTGAAAAGCGAATTCTCCAAGAAGCGCAGTACGATGAGATATTAGCGGAGAAGGTTTCCTCAGCCCAGATGAGATTGCTCTACAAGTTCACCAGGGCTTGGGGAAACAGCGAGAAAGACATGTTCTTGGAAATCCTGAAAGAACAGCAGCCACACCTGATCAAGGATCTGCAGGGAGATTAAAACCCTTTCTCCATTTTCCATGGAAACCGATAGCGTCAATATCGTTTCAGATACATGATTCCTGTGGACATTTTAATAAGAGATTGGTTTTAATTAAACACAGAACTGATCATTTGTTTATCACAAATTTAACTTTTTTTTTTCTGGAAAACATTAAGCAATACATCAAAAAATGATTTTATAATGTTTTTGTTTTTTTTTTTAACATCATTAAAAATCGAATTCCCTCTCCTATCCAGTTTCATCACAGTCTTCTAGTCCTTGTAGAATCTCTCAGGTGGGTAACATTTTACAACAACATATCAAACAATATCAAACATGTTGCGCCTCCACGTTAATTAGGTAGAATGTCTATTATTGAATTATTTTTTCTTCATATAATAAAGCTGCTTCTTTCTAGAGCTCTTCATGCTGAGCATACCATGGGGACTGCAATAAAAACTCAATAAAAAGCCAGTCTGTACCAGTGAGATAATAAATTTACAATCTGAAATTGGTCACTTCCAATCCCTGGGCTCTGTGCTGCTGTGTGGAGATCTCAATGCCAGGACTGGCAGAGAGGTCGACTGCATCAGCACAGAAGGGAACAGCCATGTGATTGGACAACAGACCCTTTGTACCACACACCCAAGAGTGGGAAACAGGTCCTGCAGCTCTGTAAAGGCCTGGGTCTGTACATCATTAACGGCAGGATCAGAGGGGATTCTCAGGGCAGATATGCATTCAGCTCTGCTCTGGGTAACAGCGTAATGGACTATGCTATTACAGACATGGACCCAGAATCTATTAATGCATTTATAGTCGGGCAACAAACCCCCTATCAGACCACTGCCAAATATACGCCTCTTTCTGGTTCGTGTTTTAATCTCGCTGCTGTAAGAGCATAAGAAAGTTTCCAAACGAGAGGAGGCCCCATTCAGCCCATCTTGCTCGTTTGGTTGTTAGTAGCTTATTGATCCCAGAATCTCATCAAGCAGCTTCTTGAAGGATCCCAGGGTGTCAGCTTCAACAACATTACTGGGGAGTTGGTTCCAGACCCTCACAATTCTCTGTGTAAAAAAGTGCCTCCTATTTTCTGTTCTGAATGCCTCTTTATCTAATCTCTATTTGTGACCCCTGGTCCTTGTTTCTTTTTTCAGGTCCCCTGGGTCGACATTGTCTATACCATTTAGGATTTTGACTGTTTGAATCAGAGAATCAAAGAGCCCTTATCATTCTAATCTACAATTAATCTGATAATATAAAAACCTCCTTAAATATAGTTTCTGACTCTGGTCTAGAGACACCGTTATGAAGTCTCAATTCGCAGCTACAGGGCCGCAAATCTACAGGCAAGACACGATTGGTCCTTGTTTCTTTTTTCAGGTCGAAAAAATTCTCCTGGGTCGACATTGTCAATACCTTTTAGGATTTTGAATGCTTGAATCAGATCACCGCATCGTCTATAAACAGCAAATAAAGTATCTATCTATCTATCTATCTATCTATCTATGTAGTATTGGAGTTATGCCACAAATGAGGATATCTTGAAATAACCAGGAGTGTAATGAAAGTCTTGATGAATCTGATGCTTTCTTTAGATTATACAGTGTAATAGAGGTTTGTATTGTAATACAAGACCACAGCGTAGCTCATTGTAGTTTAGAGAACTACAACTCCCAGCAGCCCTCACAATTGACGCAGGTGAAAAAGCATGCTGGGAACTGTAGTTGCAACTAGTGCTTGGTACCGATTCATTGTTGATCACAAGAGTGGTTCTTGAATGAAGAGCAAGTGTGGTTCCAATTCCTTTTTAAAATTCCAATTCCAAATTCCAAATCCCCTTTTTTTAAAATCAATTCCTTCAGAAATTTTTAAGTGATCAAAAAGGGAACGGGAATTGAAGGAAAAAAAAATAATAATAATAATAATAATAATAATAATAATAATAATAATAATAATGACTCCCCCCAAGCCAGAATACAACGTTTTTAAGATTATTTTTATTTTAAAAAGAGAAATTACATCAAATCATTTTAGTTGACTCCCACAAGAACAGCTAACAGGAAAACACAAAAACGGTATATTACTAAAACTATGATTATATTCTTGCAAGATTTAAACTACTAATTAAACACAGTCAACACCAGGGAAGGCAAACGACGAACACCCCTCGCTTCATCTTCTCACGAATCTGATGACAATATCATTCCTTAACACACAATAATAATATTATGCCTCTCTACATTTTGTTCTATAGCACTGTACTTAAAATAAATCACTTGGTTTTTTTCCTCTGTGGATAAAGCAAAATTTGTCAAGTTGTCCTGTTATAAAGAATTTTTTTTCAATTATTTGCCATGTGTAGAATTAATATGTTTTACCAGACCTCTCTGTGCTTTATCACACTTTGCTCTGTTTTTACTAAAGGGGTGTTAATATACATTTATTATGTACAGAACAATTTGTCCATTTGGGGAAGAAAACAAAACTTATAATAATTAGAAACACTGTAAAACCCCTATAATCTAAATTCTCAAATTTGCAGGACTCCTAACCCTCCCAACACCCAGCTATCGACCTCAGAGCATTGTTTTTTATTATTTACAAATCTCAAATCTGTCGTTTTTTTTTTTATATATATCATACAGACTAAAAAAACGAATTTAAAACTAAGGGGGCGGGGAAAAAAATAAAGAATCTTAAAGAATCAAAAGATGCCCTCTGGAAGATCCAGACCTAAAAGAAAAAAACAAAACACAAAAAAGGTTAAATCTGTGTAAGAGCTATCTCACCCGAACCCTGACTCACTCACTCACTCAATACTGGAGTCTTGCTGTAAATTCTAGGGGCGGGGCTTGGCCAGCTACTCTATCCTTATTGGCTAACCAACCCTATACAGACCCCCTTTCCACTAGAGTAGGGGAGAATGGGATGCTAACACCCCCCAACTGTACCCCCTTTCTGGGGTTCGTTGGTCCTTGCCCCTCTTATTATTATTAATATTATTATTTATTTATTTAGCAGACTCCTTTATCCCCAGGCGACTCACACAGGCGTCACAGGGCAGCACAGGGTTACAATGCAAGCTTCATCTTTAAACACAGTGGAGTTTACAGCAAGGGTTAAATCACAATACTGCTAGAATACAATATGAACTAGGATGCAGCCAGTTAGGAGCACAGCAAGTTGTATCTACAATGAAAAAGCCTCTGCTGAATGACTGATTGATTAATTAGTAATACAAAGGCATGGTTCTTACCCCGAGTGTCTCTCTCTGTCTCTTCTGTACCTCAGGACAGTTTTCACATGTCAGGAGCTGCGAGGTTTGGAGAGAAGAGGAGAAGCCTTGGGTTAGGCTGGGTGTGTAACGCGCCTTCGGACAGTCAAACCCTCCGAGATCGACTGATGCTACTGGAACTTCGTAGGCTATCTGGTGCAATGATTATGGTACTCACTCCACTCTGCAGGAAGGGTGACTAGGGGCTCGGGGGTAAAGCACAGGGTGCAGGTTACAGGACAGAGCTACCTTGGGCCCCCCTGTGAGGGCGCTGTGATCCACTTTGCATGAGGGTGTATAAGGGGTAGGGTGCAGGGTACAGGGGTAGTATAGAGTGCAGGGTATAGGGGTAGTGTATAGGGTGTAGTGTACAGGGTGTAGGGTACAGGGGGTAGCATGTAGGGTGCAGGGGGTAGGGCGCAGTGCACAGGGGGTAGCATGTAGGGTGCAGGGGGTAGGGTTCAGTGCACAGGGTGTAGGATGCAGTGCACAGGGTGTAGGGTGTAGGGTGCAGGGGGTAGGGCAGTGCTACTCACTCCAGGTGAAGCTCTTGGCTCCCTTCAGGGTGCTGTGCTCCACTTTGCAGGAGTAGTGCTCTCCCTCCTTGGGGGTGAAGGCCACGCTCTTGGTCAGGTGGAAGTGCCAGCCCTGGTGGAAGGCCAGGTCGCTCTGCTGGGCTCCCTCAATCTCCACATCGTTCTTCAGCAGCTGCAGCTTGATGTTGGGAGGGTGGAAGCCACTCACATGGCAGATCAGGGTGTTGGGCTTGCCCAGCTCGCCAACGTTACGACTGTAGATCTGAACCTTGGGCGTGGCTGAGGGAGGGGGGAGGAGGGGGATGGAGGAGGGAAAGAGGGGGATTAGAGACCGAGAGGGAGAGGGGAAAGAGAGATCAGGGCTGTGCATTAGAAAGTATCCTCACCTTCTATATAGAATGAACTCCCTCAGCTTCATAGAGTCCAATGAAAGCTGCTGAATAATGTTCCCTTGTTAACATATTGAATTGCACCCCTCTATATAGAATGAACTCCCTCAGCTTCAGATCAATGGGCTGAATGTGTTAACATATTGAATTGCACACCCTCTATAGAATGAACTCCCTCAGCTTCATAGAGTCCAATGAAATCCTGAATAATGTTCCCTTGTTAACATATTGAATTCCACCCCCTATATAGAATGAACTCCCTCAGCTTCATAGACTCCAATGAAAGCTGCTGAATAATGTTCCCTTGTTAACATATTGAATTGCACCCCTCTATATAGAATGAACTCCCTCAGCTTCATAGATTCCAATGAAAGCTGCTGAATAAGTCCTTGTTAAATATTGAATTGCACCCCTCTATATAGAATGAACTCCCTCAGCTTCATAGAATAATGTTCCCTTGTTAACATATTGAATTGCACACTGCTTTGAAAAAGCTGACAAATTAAAAAAGGTGACATTTCTTAAATCTAACATGAAATACTACTGGACGTTTGGTTGTTAGTAGCTTATTGATCCCAGAATCTCATCAAGCAGCTTCTTGAAGGATCCCAGGGTGTCGGCTTCAACAACATTACTGGGGAGTTGGTTCCAGACCCTCACAATTCTCTGTGTACAACTGAACACGCACAGCGACTGAAATATATACAATTAATTATAAGCTAGTTTTTT